>UXGD01000221.1:0-77218 GCA_900474315.1 Torymus auratus | reverse complement strand
AGACAATACAATATTTCTGTAATTATTGTCTCGCTCTTGTAAATTCTTGAAAATTTCTCTCTTGTCTTGGTCTTGTCTCGCCAACCTTTATCACTCGAACATCTCGTTATAATAGTATATGGTCGTCAGCAACTACCGGAGTTTATTGAGTTATGATTATTTCGATAAATTACTGCGATTAGAAAATATTAAGTTATTTTCAAGAAAAGATATTGTATCGAAAACTGTATATAAATATTGTATCTATTACTGTCTTGGATATTGAGGCAAGGCACTACAAGAACAATATTAATCTTGCAGCCTTAGGATGCTTTGATTTGCATTCATTGTGTGGTCATACCGGTCGGGCGAAGTGTGGTTTAATAATAAAATACAATTATTCGAGATAGTGCGTATATTTAATGATTATTAAAATGGTGTATTTTTGTTTGTATCATTTTGCGCGAAAATTATAAAATTAATTCATATACGCGTGCACGTATAGAAGCAGTGTAGCAGCATATAATTTTGCCGTTTTTATCGCGCTGAAATATCAATATAGTGTCAGCAGTAGTAGCAGCAGCAGCAGCTGCTGAAAAGTGATGTCGTTCAACAACCCGCGTAATACTTGGAAAGATAAACTTGGAGTTAATGATATTTATAGTCTAACCGTGCATATACGGGTTTTGTTAATGTTTGCAATATACTACTGGTTTAAGGTATTACATCGGGGCAATTCAAACTTGGATAAACGTACTTTAGCAAATTGTGTGCTTTGCCTTCCAGTTAATAATTTGCATTATACCGCTTTTGAGCGCTGTTCCGCATTGAATCGCATTTTCCGCCGCTGTATAATGCAAGGCACGTAGTTTTATTTAAAAAAGAAATAAACGAGGACATTTAAAAAAAATCTATTATAACGTTTATATTTTTCTCCAATACAAAAATTGCATTCCTTTATCAAAGATCATGTGAAATGCGGAAACTGCAGATATCTGGAAAATTCTCACATAGTTTTGATTTTTATGTCACTCTATTATTTTTATGCTTAAATTATATGTGTTGGCCAAGATATGTAGAAAAAATAGTAATGCTATTGCAAGCATTTTTTTTTCGTTAAAAATTAAAAGTACCTGAGAATTCCTCATCTATTTTTAGCTTCAGACTTGACGCATAAACGGTAAATAAACATAATTCCGTTCTGTTGTGTACGTATGGACTTCTTTCTTTTTAGTCGCTTTCTCGAGCGAGCCGTTATGTATGCATCTCGAAAAGTTGGCTGAAAAATGGTAGTTTCAAATTTATTCCAAGAAAATGCACACTTTCCTCGACGTCTGCAAGATTAATTGCCTTCATCCTGCTTCCTGCTATATTTTTATTTACTTATTTTTCGGGTAAACGATAAATAGTTTTATCGCAAAATCATATAAGAAATATCATTTCTCAATGCCAGAGCGTGCGCGAAATTTCTCTCGATATTCCCCGCGTATGGAAAAATTCACCACTTGCGTATCTAATACTACAAAAATATAGACATTTTTTTATTTAATCCAAGAAAAATATCTCACTCGCGCGTACTACTACTCCACAAATATACGCAACTCCACTTCCTATAGTTCTTCTATCGATTAGCGAGAAACTACGTCTACCCCATAATTTACCTTACCTCTCTTCCACTCTAGCTACCCTATTACAATCAATACGCGCTCATCTATCGACCATCCGCCGATCTCGATACGCATCACAGGTATATACACAGACGACCGTCTATACGCTATAAACCTCTCGACATCAGCCATCACATCACCGCATCGGCATTATAAAACAAAAAGCCGGCCTTTATATACTCGCACACACATTTTCTCGGGCTACACTACCTGCAGCTGCAGTCGTAAAAAGCGCGTGGCGGAAAATCCCGGGCGCACGACGCGATAAACCCATCGTCGCCCGACAAACCGTCGCGCGCGCTCTCGCGCATAATGGAAAAGCTCCGCGGAAAGAGAGCAAGCCAGAGGCAATTGTGCGCGAGCGAGGGAGAGAGAGAGTGTCTCGAGATAAACGTAGGCGCGCGAGCGAGAGCGCGGAGAGTCGAAGACGAATCCGGAGTCGGTGAATGGGAATAGGGTCGGGATCGATGAAAAGAGCCGTGTACATGTGTGTGTATGTATACGTGTGCCGAGAGTTGTAGGTGAAGTTATATGCTAACACGCGGACGCAGATAAAGTTGCTGCAATTTTCGTGCTGCTGACACACATACGTGCTCGCGGAAATACATGTATATACATATATATGCCCCCGAACAGTAGTGCAGCTCTCTCTCTCTCACTCACTCTCTCTCTCGTATATATACAGCGACAAACAAATAAATACTCGTGTGCACGTACGCGCGCGCGTTTCCGCACAAAGTGGTTCTCTCTCTCTTGCTCTCCACTTTCTTCCAGCGACGAGGAGGAGGTAAGGCAACGCGCTTATGCGATTCTCGTAAATGCGCTCCACCGGGCGCAACGGAGAGCGCCGGTGTGCTTTCCTGGCACACGATGTGCTGCCGCCACCGTCGTCACCACAGCCGCGCTTTTATTTAGTCTCGCGTATACTCTCTCTTGTACTGCAGCACGCGATGTACAAGGAAAAGTGCGCGCGAATTTTGAACGCGATATACGCGAGAGATAAAAATGCTGGGAGGAAGGCTGGGATTTGTATATGCGTGTGGGGAGTGGGAGTATATGAATGTTTCGTTTTGTGTGAGAGCATTATGTGAGGAAATGGACGGTTGTGGGGATGAAGAGAGGGGTTAACGCGGTTTGGCTTTTTTGCGTGATTTTTTAGCGCGCGAGAGGCGAGTGGGATTTGATAAGAGTGGAAAGTGAAAAAGAGAAATTGAATTTTGACGGTGATGGTTTTGAGATTTTCAGGTTTCGAGGATCGTGGTGGGTATATTGTTTTAGGTTAATTAAATTTTAGATACGCTGTGTACTTTGTTTCGTGTATATAGCGCGTGGCTGACTATATTTGGCTGTTATCACTTGTGCCCAGCTGTTCGCGACACTATAAAGTATATAATAGTACATTGTGCGACTAGTTACACAAAGGAATTTTTTTAGTGAGAGGAATAGGCTCTTTTTGTATACATGAAAAGCGGATGGGGGATCGGCGGGTCTTTTTAGTTGTTCGCCATAATTATATCAATGAAAATAGTAACGTTATGTTAATAATTTTATTTTATTATATACTTTAAACACAAAATCTTCTTATAAGAATTTACTAAAAATTTGCAACAATATTGACTGAATGATTATTTACTGATTAAAGTTATTAATAAGATGTTCTTACGTCATCTGTTAGCAACAGGAGAAAATATAGAGTTGTTCACTAGACGCTCGAAATACTTGTTGATTTTTTATTTGCTTTTTACGTATAGGAACGATATCTTTTTCATGCATGATTTGAAAAAATACTTTTACAGTTAACACTGTACCTATAACATAACAATCTATACAATTAAAGCATGTTTCCAGTGAAATTGCTGCACACATTGGCCGCGTATGTTCTTTCATACGTGTTTAGCAATACAATCGCGCTTTAAAACACCGCAACACTTGTGAAACCAGTTCAATTTAAATTTAATTTGCACCCCATTTCTTTGCTACACCATGCAGACAATCCATCGGGACAAGCTGTCAATACTCCGTTCCTCTTATCCGGGATTCCAATCACTCTGTACAACAGTATAATCTCGATTTTCCGTGATCCGCGTACAACAATTCCCAATTAAAAATCTCGTCTCCTGAAGAACCTCGGGGCTTTATCTCACTTCCTTCAATAATGAAAAACACTCTAGTGAATAAAAGCGAGCTGTTTTCTATCAACTCAAACACTCGGAGTTGTCTTTTTTTTTCAGAATCTTGTTATGAACGTGATAAAAATAATCTTTATAAAGTATTGTCCTTTTTTACAGATGATGTGGTTTCAAGTGTTGGTATAATCTTTGACCTACATATTGGTTATTAGTTACTGTACATTAATGTTGCTAACAAGCTTTACTAACTAGAATCACCAAAAATAGTATTTTCTCATAATTGTCAGATTTCAGAACACTTAGCTTAACAAATCAGCATTAAAATTTCCCCATTTTTTCGAACTCAAAATCACTCTCTAAAAATACTTAAAAATAGAAACCGCAAATTCACCGATAACAAGCGAGAAAAGTATACTATCGAGAAAACCTCTGCTCAATCAATCGCATCGAGCGCAAACAAACAAACACGGCCCTCCCAGCCCCTCCAAAGAAACCAAACACCACCACTACGCCGCTAACATAACGAACCCAAGGGACCTTAGTTTTACCTCCGTACCTCCCGGAAAAAAAATTTCCTCACCCACACATTCTGCACATTTGCATTGGTGCGCGCGCTCGCGTTGAAAAGCGAACACGCACAGAAAAAGAAAATGAAGAACTCGCGAGAAAATAAAGATCGCGCCGCGCGCTATCGGAGAAAAGCACGTCGCGGCACACGCAATTTACTCTCCGCGCTGCACAGTCACATTAATGAGCGCCCGCGAGAGAGCGAGCGCGCACAAGTGCTTCCGGTGCTGTGTATGTATATATGTGTATACACCTACGTCACTCGTCGCATGCGCTGTACCGCGAGAAGAAACCCGAAGCGCACTTTTTTTCGTGAGATGGAACGAGGCCGGGGTGTTTTTGGTGTCGGATGCGGAAGACTCGTCGTTTTTTTTTTCGTGTATATGTGGAAGCGGTGGTGTATAATGGTGCAGGGCAAAGAGGTACTCTTTTCGAGAAAAATGTTGTGGCTTGATGCGAGGCCGGGGAAAAAGTCTGTGGCTACAGCACGCGGAGTTTCTTGAATGAAGGGGTCGGGGTTTTGAATTGGAGGTGTAACGTGCTGTTTTTGTTTTTGTGTTGTGCGCGCGGTGTGAGGTTGGACGGAAAAATTTAATAATGTAAAGGCAGTAGGTGGAAATGAATGGCAAATGGATTCCGAGCTGTGGTTTTTGCTTGTATACTTGAGGGATAGTATATGTTTTTTCTTATTTAAAAGTAAATGGTCGGAAATTAAGCCTTTAATTTTATCCTAATATAGTATATGTAATTATATAAATATACTCGGTGCCTATTTGCGGAAAATGAATTATTTCGTTTATAAAAGAGCGTTTGAAATTTTCATGAACTCATTCGCGACAGAAATAATTTATAACCCATATAGTCAGCTACAAAAAAATCTCAAAATAAAGCGGTAGACATTAACCTGAATCTACCTTATCGAAACGAAACGTTCTATTACCTTTTTCCCGTTTTCTATCCGGCTCTTTTTCATTTAGAACAGGACGCGCATAATCACGATGATCGTATCACTTTATAGCAGCCGTTTTCGGCGGGGCAACGACGGGCCGCACATGCACACAGTCCAGCAGCTTCGTCATTCGTTTCGTGAATACGTGCGCGAGCAAACGTCCATTGAATTTATTGTCACAATCAATCCCGACTTTTTTCGTCGCGATGAAATACACGTTCTTTCAGCATATACTGTACCCGAAATCAGCGCCGACTGGAAAGTACTATATTGTATTGATCTTTGTGTACTTTTATATCTCAAAGTTTCTCATTATTCATCGAGTTACTATTAATACCATACTGAGTAGCACACAATAATCATTCATTTGCACACACACACAGTATAAATATAGTTTTCACAGTCATCTATTTAAAAAAGAAATTTCCGCCCCGTCACCGTTCAATTTACCCCAAAATATTTCCTATCTACCTCTCAAATCAAATCCACACTCCATTCCTCATCCCATCCCGTCGCACCGACGCGCGAAATAGCATATAATGTATATATATATATATTCCCCGCCCGGTACGTTTCCGCGGATTTTTCACCCGCCCGCGCGTGAAATATCTCCGCCTCTGCAGTATATACATCCATCTCTCTCTCTCCCGCTTCGATCAATCGCTAGCAGGGACGAGAAAAGTATATATTTATACGTATATTATATACGTGCGCCGCGCGTCTCGCGAGACTTGATGGAGCGAAGCAGATCAGCGCTCTCTCTCTCTCTCTCTGGCAATTATGACGGGCGTCGCGTGAATGTTTGATGGCGCGCGCGGCTGCGAAGAGGCATGAGCGGTAGTGGTGTGCACGCTTTGTTTGCGCTCTCGAGGATACGGGTGACGCGAACCGCCGGATTTTAGCGGTTTTGGGGAGTGAGTGAGAGAGGAGTGTTGGTTGACGGTTGGAGCTTCAAATGCGGCCGGGGTAAAAGGGTTTTTAATTAGGTTGCGGTCGCGGGAAGAGGTGGGGTAGAGATGAAAGGGTTTTTATTTGAGCTTTGATTTGTTCGTTGAGGATTTGTACATACGTGCAAAAGTGACATTGATATGAAAAAGAATTGGGAAAATTTGGTTTAGAGAATTCAAAATACACTTTGCCGAGTTGTCATTTATAGATCAGTTTTTTATTTTCTCACGATAATATGATGTACAATCCCAGACAGAAACTTTATTTCAAAGTGATCTTTAATATTATGGGTATTACAGAAAGAGACGCACGAGTTTCCACTGACAACGAAACGGTATCGTGTTGTTCAAAATAATTAATTCTGTGTAGGGTAGCAATTAATCTCACTGCAGATCAAATAATTACACCTTTTAAAAGGACCTTATTATCTTCTACTACCCAGCTTTAGTAAAAAACGCGCACCGCATAAATAAATCATCGCATAACAAAACATAAAACACCTGCCATTACATATTTATTTTTTCAGCATTATTCCTTCCACTCGAACCCCCATTCTCATAATCCGCAGCCGCAGTCACGAGCAAAGGCTGTTTACTACTAGTACCCTTGTCCTCCATACTCCAGCCCAGTGTATGTATACATACGATTCATACAATTCAATTGGCCCACTCGCGTCTTCAACAGGCCCTCCTCGAGAGTCCACTATAATATACACACCTCTCGTTCCCCTCACAAGTGGAATTTTATAAATTCCAGCCGCGCGCTCACAACGAGAGCAGCTCAGCTCAGCTCCTTCGTCCCCTTATCTATTTGTTATCGGGCGTGTAACACACACGTATACATGTATATATAGGTACGCGAGAAGGAACTCTCTCTCTCTCTCCGGTCGATATTGACGTCGCGCACAGTTTGTCCGCGAGCGATGCATTTCGCATCGACAGACGCGCGCGCGCGCCCACGGATGGGATGAAAGGCGAGCCGGATAAAATATGCAGCAGCCTCTCTCTACTCCAGAGTATAGTAGTGTTCTGTGTATGTATATATATGCGGTGTATGTTACGTTTCGTTTCGGTTCGGTGAGGCTGCTGAATTTTTCAATGATTACCGCAGGGGAGAGATTACGACGAATTGTACGCGCAGGTGGTTAAATGATTCAGACGCGCGGGCGAGTGGAATTATATTCGCTCGTGGTCGATTATTCTTTTATTTTTATGGGATGGTGGAAAGGGAGGTAGAAGATATAACGCGGGCTGTGGGATGGGAAAATTTCGCGGTTCTCGCAAAGTTTCTTTCGCGCGCGTATATAAGCGAGGAGGTGTGGGTGGATGTAGCAGCGCCGGTATATGGTATAGATAGTGCTACATGCGCGCAGTAAAGTTTGTATTATATATATTATACGCGGTCGCGGCTAAAGTGCAGAAACAGCGCGTCTTATTCCCGCCAGTAAAGTTCGAGGCGGTGTACTGCTGCTGCTGCTGCAAAAATTGCAGAGCCGGAAGTTGGAGCTATACGGGGGTAGAGAGAAATAATATCGGAAGGGGATGGGCGTGGATTCTGCCCTATCTTACTAGTTACATCGAACGAAAATACGGGGGCGTGTGTACGAGGGTAGAAATGTTTTCCGTATATGTACATGTAGTTTTTGTTAATTGAAATTTAGCCGTGGGAGTATGAAATTCGTGCAATGGGTTGACGCGTTTATAGGGCCTTTGAATGGGAATGAATGCCTCAAAGAAAGACGATAAAAGTGTTACGATAACTGCGAGCTTGTAAAATTTAAGGAGGGAGAAAGTTTTTAGTGCCAATGATCTTTAGGGGCGCGCTGGAGTGCCCAATCGCATTTACAAATGACGCGCTGTACGAGAAGTCTCGCTATAAGGCTTTGTATAATCTGCGAATTTGCAAGGCGAGCGGTTAAATCTATTGTGAAATTTAAAAGAAAAAAACTGATTTTTTGATCAAAGAATTTTTTGACAATGTTTATTCATACGCCGCACTGTGGCGTCCAAAATAAAGTACGCAAAATAAGGACGACATCATTCATCTAAAAATGCCGGAATATTCAGTCCAGTAACCCCCCGGATAAATACATAAAAGAAAAGTCGCACATCAGTGTGTCAATAGCGTGGACCCGCATCAAAGCGGGAGAGGCTTTAAAAACAGCTTCCACAGCCTACCCATTCAAACTAAAGGAATCTTTTATTCAGAGCTCGTCATTAAACGTTCATCAACATTCACCGCTAGACTACATGCGCGCGGTTACATCATCCCCCTTCCAGACGATCCATCCGACACTTCAACTTATGTACCAAAGCGCTCAACCTTCCAACGAGCTAGAAAAAGAAAGAACCACAATCGCCGCTCTGATCTTCTACTGTCATTGCACGACGTCAAAGGCGCGAAAGAGGGTGGAAAAAAGGACTGCAGTAGTAGATATACTGGCGTAGTCAATTTAAACCGAGTAAGTCAACAGTGTGCTGCTGCGCGAACGTCCTCTAGCCTTTCTCTTCTGCTCGCCTGCCCAATTTTACCCTTGACGAGGTCCGCGCGCGAACGGCGAGCGCGTTTCTCTGTTTCTTCTACTTCCTTTCTCTGTCTCTTGAATCTTGGCACCGGTCTACGCGTCGAGCTCTGGCTTTTATCAGCGTTTCTTGTTTTAAAAAAAATATATGGCGCGAGGCAAAGAGCGAAGAGAGGGAGTCGCGTGGGAAAACAGCGCGAGCCGAGAAAAAGGAGATAATTAGTTTCTCTTTCGCGCTGCGGCACTGTTTCGAGCTCTTTCTCGCGGCTTTTTTTGTTAATTCCGTTAGAGTAAGAGAGAGAGAGGGAGATGGGAAAGAGGTCGTGAAAGTCGCGCCTGCGCGAGGTGTTGTTTGGTTTAGGGAAAAAAGTGTAACTGCGGAGGGCTAACTTTTGAATGTAATTCGCTTAATGTTTGCAATGAAATTTGTGTTTTATTCGTGTATTTTGAATGAGTGAGTTAATTGGATATACAAGTATTGCGTGGTCCAAGTTTGTTCGCTGATACGAGAAATTAATGTCGCTGTTCTTTTTCTCCTTTTTGTTTTTTGAAAACATTTCGACCTTGTAAGACCTTTGGTAATGCTCAGTTGGCAGTATAGACAGGTTGAAAAACATTTTGAAAAAGTGGTATTTCAAATGAGAAAAATAAATGTGGCCGTAATTACATATTCAATTAAATTCCAGATTTCGCTGATACATAATTCAACTTTCTTAAAACCTCCCTCACGTAGATATTAAAAAGTTTTCAAAATGTAAATCAAGCGCGTTTAATTCAACGTTTAATTGCAAACACGTCAAAACTCGACCTCCATTCTGATTATCATTAAAAATGCAATAAACAGCAATTTACAACTCTCTCACATACCTCGAAACTACACACACGCACATCACCTACTCCCGAAAAAAAGGAAAACTAATCAACACTGACGCAAAACTCTAGAACCCTCTAAAAATATCTCCGCGTCTCTCACCCTCGCACCCGCGAGATAGAAAAAGCAATCCTCATTCCCGGCCACTGTCAACTTATTACAAAATCGACCCCCTCCACCGCATTTGGCTCCGAAAATTCCGCGCACACACACGTGTGTTGCGGCCGCGTATGAGATATGGAGAGCAAGCATATAGCAGCGAAAAAAAAAACGTCGCGCGACACGATTTGGCGCTGAGAGCGCTAAGGTCGGAAGTCGCTCAGGGCGACGTTCTGTTTTCCCGCGGCGGCTCGCTGAAATATTCAGCCGTCCCTTTACGAACCTTCGCCAATATTTACTTCTCGCGCCCCGCGCGCGCGCACACGTACGTGGAATAGAGATAGAAGGACAGAGAGATAGCGCGTATTACGCACACATACGCGCGTCCTTTCGACCTCACTCTCTCGGAATCTGAGAGAGGGGGAGGGAATTTCTCTTCTATTCCTCGCCGACACGGTCGACCCCCTTTAAGCTTGTATTATAGTACTGAACCCGTCGTCGTAACGTGAAATTTCCGTATTGATTCTCGCTGCTGCTGCTGTGCGGCGTGTGTTTCGACCTTTTTTCTCTCTCTCTCGGCTGCTGTCGGAGTGTGTGGCCGCCTTTTGTGCGAACGCGAGAGAGCCCCCGTTGTTGTGGGAAATGGGTTGTCTGGCACGGTCGTTGTATAGGGAGGGTTTTGTGATTCGGTGATTTTTAGTGATTGGGGAGAATCGCTTTGGGGGCTTGAAATTTTCTATTTTTTGTAATTTTTCGGAACCTGGGAAATACTTAGTTTGGAAACAGTTTTAGGTAATAACTTCTTTAATACACTGCGATTGTAATATTTAACCTGCAGCCGTGAGGAAAACAGATGAATGTAGCAAATCTAGTTACTTCACTTAAATTACAATTGAAGAGTATAATCTTAAAAACAGACTAGATTGGTTATTTCCTGTATATAATGCTATTTTGTGAAATAATTTAAAACGCAATTTTCATACTGCGCCTGCAGCAGTTTAGAAAAGTGAAAAGTCAATTTTTTTTTTGAGAAAGCAAATATTTTTGATAAACGAAAAACCCTTTTGAAAAGAATTTTCAAAAAAAGCCTGTTGAATTCGGAGAAAAGGGGCAAACATTTAAACTAGAATGTATAACGCTACGAAAAATGCAAAAAAAAGGAAACATAAAGTGTAACCTTCCGCGCGTCTGACTATGTCGAGGCTTATCCACTGAATCTAAAATCGAGCTATTTTGTAATGAAAGAACGCTCGTTCTATATATTTACCCATTTTCACTAACATAAACATACAATTCCTATTGTTTAGAAACGCTCTAATTCCATACCGCAGTTCCGACCTTTTCCACATAACAGCTGTCGAGATCGTGGAAAACGTTACACGCGGCGGGCAACACACGCATAATACCCCTTTCACGCGCTCACTCTACGCTACCTCGTATACTACGACTTTACCGCGCATATAGCTTTATGAATAATTCCCGATACGAATTTTAGACGGGTTGGGATTTAGAAACTCTGCCAATCCGAGTGGCAACTCCATATAGAACTCGCGTTTCTCGTTCTCGCGTCGTTTGTAAGTTTTCAATTGGATATTACGCGAGTGCCGCAATAGTGTGTATACATGCGCGTATATGAAATTATTGATCGGCAGGTGAAGCAAATTGATATGGTTTTTATTTACAACGTGTGTATACAACAGTGCGGTGCGTTCGATTTTAACGCGATTGCGGATACACTGAAGCGAGTTTGCACGCTGAATAGATACGCGGTTGAATGCGCTTAAGGCTTTTTATTCGGTTCTGTTTGCCCTATTGTTGTGAGTACGTTCGAAATGTATTCGTCTGATGTACAATAAATAAAATAATGTGAAATATAGGTAACTGTTATTAGTTCATGCTTCTTTTCGATAATATATTGTACTTATTTAATAAGAGGTATATCGGCAGCGATCCGATACTATATACTTCAATATCGTCTTTTTCCGCATAACTGCGCCCGATTACAATATTCCATCTTTCTATAGACATCGACTGTAGGTACAATTTTCATTGCACGAGTATTTCAAGAATATCTATAATAATTTGATACTTTTCGACGTGTAAAATTGAGTCTTCCGGAATAAAATATTTGAAAGGTTTAATGTCGAAAAACGTTTTTCCAAGATTCAACAGAAGCTCAATTTTATCCTACGTTATATATTTCCCCATGTATCATCACATATGTATTACTTTCAATCGATTCCGGCCAAATTAATGGCTCGCGAAAAAGCTCTTGCTTTCCCATTCCCGCGATGATTTAGTCTTTCAATAAGCCCTTTATCTTTAAAATTAAAGGCAACGCTATGCGTACCATTTTCCCAGCGCGCTCGGTAGTTCGAGCTCGAGCTCACCATTGAGCTCATATAACAACAGTTATATGGAAAAGCATATCCGCGAAACGCGTTCAAATTTTAAATCTCGAGCTATATTCGTAGGCACACATATATGCGATTATGTATATCCACTATGCATGAAAAATATACTTCGCGGAATGAAATTTGAATGTGGCCTACCGTCGGTACACGTATGTACATATATATGTATATGTTCTCGCGGTTGGTATACTTTATTTTAGAGCGGCGCGGTATATATATAGTAAAGGAAAAAATTTTATGGTTGCCAGAGTGGCGCGCGGGACAGGTGTCGAATATTTTATTGCAAATCTTCGCGAGCGGAAAGAGAGAAAAAGGAGAGCGAGAATAACTTCGAAATCTCTGGTTCTCTCACGGAATATTTTATGATTGAGGCCCGGAGGAAAGTTGGCCGCGCGATATGCGCTCTCCGCGTTTTAGAATATTGCGCAAATTGTTAGCAAAGTATCCGAAATACGCGCGCAAGGTAGTTGAAAACGCACTTTGTGACGGGGCCTGCGTACATATTTTAGCGCATACTGACGTTACGCTCAAAGTGCATTTTCTAAAAAATTTAACTCTAAAATTATATAATAAACTTTTGATAACCAATTTGAAATAATTGCAGCGCTCTCGACTCGTTAAAGTAGTTTTGCGCTACTGAAAATCAATGTTAACTTTAGAAGGATATAAATTCTCAAGAAAAAGTTTAGATGCGGTTAATTTAGATAAGCTGGACTCAGCATAAAAGTTCAAAACCGTACTTTGAATTCAGAACAGCTTTATTTTCAAAATCCTTCAACACATTTATCCAAACTCATCGTTATACTTTCCATCCCTCCCACAAATCACAGAAAAGCTTCAAAACGAAATCCAAATCAACCTCAATCGCCGCAACGACATCCTCTACCGCCACGTGCTCCTGACCCCTCTTCAACCCGTAATAACCCGTGAAATACACATCCTGCGTACGTCCAATTATGACCCCGACACGTACGCGCAGTCCACTCTAACTATACGCGCGTTGCAGCTGCGAAGATCATCGTCGCGTGCGCGCATACATCAAGCTGGAAAATTTACGAGATATATATTCGGCCGCGACCGGTTACACGCTATTCTCTATTCCCTAACAAGTATACACACAACAGCCAGACATGCATAAACACACATAGCGTCGGGGAGGTACTTTAATCCGGCCTTATTTACCCGGAGAGAAACGAGCCTCGCGCGCACATCAGGGTTCTTGTTCTTTCAGAACAAAAAGATGCGAGTAGCGCCGGCGCAGTCGCGGATGATGATGGCATCCTCATTACCGTTATTACGTGCGCTGCCCGCGTTGTCGTCTGCGATTTTTCACCGGGAGGGAAAAGGAGTTTTTTCTTTCTTTTTTTAATATCAAGAAGGGTTGATGAGGTGGACTGACAGATAAAGGGTGATGGGTACGAACGAGGGTTAATTGTTTGGATAGGACGGGGAATTTTAAGTTTATGCGGAGGCGGCGTTGTCAAATTTAAGTGTGTAAACGGTTTATCGCTGTTGAGACGGGAGATAGATATTTGCTGGTTTATTCAAGCCAGACGTGCGGACGCGAAAAGCTTTCAAAACTTCCGTCGCTACGGACAATACAGCAAAACTTTTCGGTAGAAAAATTAGCCGCGGACAAGTAATATATATAGCCTGCCGCAGTCTATGAATAACTTAAGAGGGGGAAAGGATTAAACTTGCGTCCCGGCCAAAACTACGAGAAAAATATATATATCGTGTTAATTAATTCCGTTTAATTCCGCGTAACGGAGCTTAATCAACAAGCTCGACCCAATTAAATTATTCACAACACAGCGAAAAAAAAAATAGAAAAAAATATATCGCGCTTAGTCCGGGAGCTAGCTTTCAGCTCTCTCTCTCTGCGCCCACATGTTTATAACGCATTTAAAAAGCACCTATACGATCGGTGCTGGAAAAATAATTAATCCCATATTCCACAGGTAGACGCGCGGCGGCATCGATCCCCAACAGCGGAAAAACCGCAAAAACTTAGTACACACACGCCCCCCTCCGGCACGTATAATAAAATCCCTCGTCGCCACCCCCAAGCTCAACGCTGCGGTTTTCTCAAACACTCGTAAACCCCGCAATGAGACATACATCGCGTATATGTACAGAATGTAATCTCTCGATTCATCGCGCTGACAAATCTCTCCGACCTTGCTCGGCCTTCTCAATTGTATGTATAACGCGCACGCGTCCTCTTTCAAAGTCGCCCATAAATCTCCGCTCCCTGAAAGAGACACCCCTCCTTTTCCTACTCCAAGTAAAAAAAAAACTATATAGCCCCCGTCGACGACGAAAAAAAAAGGCAAAACCAGCCCCGAATCACACGAGTGACCGGCTCTCTTTCGCCCGACGATGACCTTCTCTCTCTACACAAAAATCTCGAGTTTAATTTAAGAAGAACGCGCGCGCGTATAACGCCCGACCTTCGGCCTCTTTTTCGCATTATGCGCTCAGTCGTCACACAGCGAGCGAGCGCGTAAGTGGGGCAATAGCACGCGCTTGCGCTGCTCTCCGCACACGTGTGTATGTATATATACGCGAGCACACTCGATGAGAGTAGCGCATGCGGTTTTAATAACCGGCGCAATATGCGCAGGCTCGCGCGCCACGCCGCGAGAGAGGGACTACTGTCGTGCATGCGCGAGGGAGGATGAATTCGGAGTAAGGGTGGGAGCGAGAGTCTGATGACGGCGCGACTCGCGAGCGGCTATAAGTGCGGTATTTATTAATGGGGAGAGAGAGCACAGGTTGACGTAGGGTGGGCAGTGTGTGTGTGTGCGTATTATGCGTTTCGTATAATGACGAGGGAAGGTTGTTAACTTCGCTGCTGTACAGGGTGCAGGGTCTGGATCCCTTCGAGGGCTTATTTAGTATTCTCGAGTTTTCAAGTGTCGCAGGGTTTTGTATCGTGGTATATGTTATGGTTATTTTTAGAATTTAGAGCAGAAAAATTTTTCTTTTTTTTTTTTTAGTCTTGCAGGGTAGCTGTTTCGTTGTGCGATAGTTAAAATGTACGTTGAAATGGAATTGCTGTATGTTCGTACGCACGCGCGTATAATAATGTACGGTATATACATCGGTTTTCGCTCGGGTAAATTGGATTCGTTATTTACATGACATCTAGGAGGTGAGGAAAGCGGGATGAAAATGTAACGTGTCACAGCGCGTGATTCTGGCGTTATTCGCAAAATTTACATATAATTGCGCCGGGAACCGTTTGTGGGACGGATTGGACAAGACGCATTTTGAATTAATCAATTTTAAATGCCAACACTGTCGCTGTAACGGGAAAATCGCGTTTCACTAATGACTAATCAATCATCCACGCCTCATCAGTCTAGATAAACAATTGGATTATGCTGCTAATTCCGACAGACATTTACACGTTGCATCGAAATTATGAATAACTGATTTTGCGTTGCACGAATGTTTTATTATAGATATTATCTTTTCTTGATTAAACTATACACTTTATATTTTCTTTACAACTATAATTAAAATATTAAACCAACATTTATTTCATTCAGGGAAATGTAAAGCGATGATTTATGAACATTTAATTTTACCTTTTAAAATTCATTCTATCAAATGAATATTATTCCCTTGACATATACGTATTATTTTACAATGTTTAACTTAAACTCCCAAACAATTAATTCTCAAACACATACATCACACGTATACTTTAAAAGTTACTATAAATAACCAGCCACTCCAAGATACGTCCCCAAAATTACATTTCGAAATTCGCAAACCCACATTCCATCCGTATTCATACATACAAACACACACTACGACATCGTAACTCACCCCTAAACTTTATCCTCGAGTCGTTGAAACTTCCGTTCGCGCGCTCGCGCTTGGGCCAAAATCCAAAAACAATTAATAACCACTCGAGAACTGCTTCGCGCGAGCGAATCATCGCTCGATCCACAGGTATATATATACATAATACAGGAGCATGTATATGCGCACGCGCCCTGTGTTTCGCGAGCCAACAACTCGACGGATTACAGCGGCGGACCCGACAAAGTAGACGGGCGCAAATTGGACGATAATTAGCGCGCGCGCGTGTACCTCGCCTCGTCGTCTCTACCCCGGGACCTGTCAAAGGAAATTAGTATTAACGGCCGAGCGATCGTCTTAATCGCGATGGTCTTGACGATTCCGAGGAGCTGGACGAGTCAGTTGGGAATTCGCAAGTAGCCGCGAGTGTGTTGTTGGAAAACTAAAGAACACGCGGTAGTCGAATAGAGTTGGGAAATAAAGTTACTACGTCGCGAAGGACACTTTAATAGCAATTTTATTTTTATTCTATTAATGAGAGCTATTAATTATATAGGCGAACGTGAATTTCGAAAGCATATCAAACGACTAAAAGCTATGGTCTTCTCAAAGTCCACTCTCGCGATAAGTAAATTTTCTTGCTGAATTGTAATGAAATTCAATATGCAAGAAAGATCCTTCAAAGTCAAAGCTGTATTATACCCAGCGCTCGTAGCTCTTAATCAGGAGAACGAGTCGCGAACCTAATTGCATTAATTTGTGCATCTGTCATCTGCTCCCTATTCCGTAAAATAAAGACGTTCGTAGATTTGATTATACGAAAGTTTTCGGAAAATAAAAGAAAATTTTATACCCCGACTACCCTGAAGTAACTTTACACGACTCTCAACCTAGAAAACAACTTCATGAATTATTCATTTATTAAAGAATTCAGTTCATTGTCAACAATCGTTACATACAACGACACTATATATAAATAATTTACCTAGCTCCGCAATATTAATATTTACCAGTCTCATTAAACCACTGCACGACAGAACCTAATCACTACATACCCGCACCGCGCATTCCCAGACACGAAAACAAAAGAAGAAAAACCGCGAAACCCAATCCATAACCACCCATATCGCTCCTTTCATCGCGACACAAAGACACTTTCCTCTCTCTCTCTCTCTCTCTCTAGCGTACCCACAAACCCCATTTTTCCGGGGGCCGCCCACATGCACCGTCGGCTCGCGTGCGTGTTTATCCGCACGTTCGTATATAGGCACACACGTATACACACACATACATGCGCGTAAACGCGTACACGCGATCCGACCCCTTTGATACTGGCGGCGACTTTCGCCCGTTCTGCAGCTCTGCAGTGCGGTATATAGTCGTGCGCGCCCGCATTTACGCGCTGCGGTCAGCGACGCGCGTTCCTTTTTGCTCTCCTATAATACTGCTATGTGTATATACACATCTATAGTCGTGCAGCGATAATAAGATAAGGAACGAGAGTAGTTGTAAAAGTTATGCTTCTTTTTCGAGCGACGTAGAGCTCTTTAGGTACAAGGGAGGTTCTTGTGTGAACCGCTGCCCGCTGTGTAGGTACTTAGTCTCGAGGAATGTCGCTACAGTCGAGGCTCTCAATTAGCGCGACAGCGCGATATAAGAAAACCTTTATGGCTGTGGCGGGTACATAGCGTGGAACGTAGCGAAAGAGTATGCGGAAGGTAGAGGAATGGAAGAAAGAAAGAGGGTGGAAACACGCGTGTGTATTGTATACGTTTGAACGAGGTCTCGTACGCGATTTCGAGTGTGTTTAGCTCTTGCTAGCGGCGCGTATAATAAGTGCGGCAGCGCGGGGGAGCAAGTATATAGAGCAGCGGTCTAGTCGCCGACGGATTGCCTGGCCCCGTCGCGACGTGAGCGGGTTTGTGTTATTTTTTGCGCGATTAATTAGACGCTTTTCATTTTGTTGCCGCTCGCTGCAGCACCGCCGCTTGGCGCAATTATTTTTCTGCCCGGCCCCGCGCACGAAGTATAAGTTTAAGCTGGCGTTTATTTACGTAATTAAACGCGCGGCGCTTGTATATACCTGTACGTAAGTTTTAAGGTATATATGTATGTGCCTACGAGTTTGTCGCCAGATCCAAGTTATGATCTTCGTAATTAACATTGTATATACGTACGTGGAGAAAAATGTTGTATAGTGAAAATTGCCATGTTTGATTGTAAAAGTGAGACTATCTCGAATCATCAATATATGAATTTAAAATAATTTTTACGATATTGGAAAAATTGCCATAAATTAATCGACATTTTTACCATAATTACCACAATTTTTCGATTATTCGAGTCTATCCCACATTTACAATCGCAGCCATCATGGTAATATTTCCTATATTATTTTTCTCCATGCGTGGATGCAACCGGGAATCATGCTTATTGTAGAGAGAAAAAACTTGTAGCATATACATCACACATAAAATAAACTATTACCCTTAGTAATCTATTGGTAACCACCGTTAATCCTTATACACCGAGAGCCAACTCTTCCCCTAATCCCGCATCGCATTATATCCTTCGCGGCCGCGTCCGATAACGGCGAGCATCGTGTTGCCAGCTTAAATTTTACTACCTCCAAATGCGTCCTTTCCCTTTCAGCATTTTTATTCGCCATTAAAATCGCCCAAGTAGGTTAAACCTCCGAGTCTGGCCTTTTTTTCTCTCTCTCTTTTCCTTATTCGCCTGTGCGGAGTCTATATACAACTCTCTCTTGCTCGCGTCTGCGGAGCTCGTAAAGAAAGCCAGCTGCCTGCGAGGAGGCGGAAAAGTGCATGTAAAGGAGATAAAGGGCTGAGCTTGCTTGCTTACTTTCTGCGCATACGCTTTCGCGCGCTACGGTGCAACCAAGGAGAGAGAAAGGTCTTTTCATGCGCAGCAGCAGCAGCAGCAGCAGCCTTAATCGCACGTAATTTTCCTTTAATTGTTCGGCTCGATTTTCGCTCGAAAGCGGGGGCTGGAACAAAGAAACGCAAGAGGGGAGTTTTGCACCGGGCTTTCGGAAAATTCGCTGAGTCGTATAGTCTCGTGGAAAGTGTATATAACTAAGTGAAAATCCGAGAGTAGCCGCGCGCGCGACGTTTCGACCCGAGTCATTACCTCTCTTCTTATCTGCGAGCGACGAGGGGTTACTTTTCCGGGCAATTACAGGGCGCAATTATTTATCGGAAGAAGGGAGGGAGTTAAGGGATGGAAAGTGTGTATATATATAACACACGCACGCACAGTTTTGAAGTAGGTCGCGTCGCTGCCGCTGACGGCGAATCTAGATTTGTCTGTATGCGAGTGTTAGCGTGTGTGTCTGTGACATGACTAATTGCGGTTGAAACTTCGGGGGTGGTGGCGACCGTCGGCGGGGAGAAGCCTTGGCAATTACACAATTAAAAACTTTAATTGATTACACGCAGTTTTCCCGCAGAGACAAGCCCACCCGTTCGATGACTATTATCATTATTAAAAAGTTCCGGCTCGCGCGCGAACAATATTCGCTATATTCTTATCACAATATTTTCAACTTATATATACGAAGGCGCGCGCAGGGTAATTTTTCTCTCTATACGTCGGCGTGATAAGTTTCGAAAGAGGTGGGAGAAAGAGAGAGGTTTTGTATAAAGCCGCCTCCTCCCGCGTGTAAACTTCGAAGGCCTGTAAAGCGAACTTTCGTGTAGGGCTATAAATAATTTCGCAAAATGGAATAAGTCGGAATGAAAATATCGCGTTCACGCGCGTGGGGGGGAGTATAAGCTGTTTCAGAAGCTACTTTATTCTAATTAATTAGAGCTATTTGTATATAGATTGAACGCGGAGGCGCGCGTGTGGTAGGTATAGTAGCTATGCTGCTACTTGGCCGAGAGTAAAGTGATCCGAAGTGGAGAATCCCCCCCTCTATAGTACTTTTAGTGCCAGGAAATCTTGGTCCGACTATTCGCGCTGATGTGCCGCATTCTTGGGTTAACTGTATTTCGAAACTTTCGCCCAGGCGAACATACGTTTCTCTCTTGGGGTTTAAATGTTAAAAGTTTTCGAGCTTGTGATGGTCTGAGATGTATCTGCGTAAGGTGAATATCCGGGATTTGAAATTTTTTAAATTTTGATTTTATATTGTGTATATAATTTTATAATTATAGTTCGTATAAAAAAAAAAATGTTTAAAAAGAATACTGTGATACACTTATTTTCGTTGACCGACCGATTATGCCTCGGCTGTCATTCAGTAACCATCCAACAAAAGAAAAAAAGGAATTTCACCAAGAAAAATTAAATTCTATTCCCAGAATTTATCGCGGGCGACTACTTCGCACACCCATTGTCCGCAGATAACACTATCACAATCCCTCGAATCCCTCCTCCTCCCTATTCAACCTCGCACAATTGCCCCCACAAGAAAAAAGACACGCACGCCCGCCGCCAGCTCTGTGTTCGACTCATAATCGGGCTTGAAACTTTCTCCAAAGAACTCGCCCCGATAATCCCACGCTCTCTGCTAAAAACTTCTGCCAGCAGCAGCCACCCTCCAAAAAAAGAGACTCCCCCTTAAAGCCTTATCTCCCCCCCCCCCTTAATTTCCATTGTCAACCTTCCACACGTCTCCCCCTTTTCTCTCACTCTCTTTTCACTTCCGCGCGCTTACGCCGCGCACGATGATCTCGCGCGGCGTCGACCTCGCTGACACACTTTTTCGGCTGGCGCGTCGGGCCGGCGCCTCTCTCTCTCGCGCGAGCATAACGAATTGCTGGTGGGCGGCGGCGGCGGCTGTGCATTTTCCACGATTCCGAACTCGTTTCCGGAACTCCTGCCAAGGTCAATTGCACCGAGAGACACGTCCAACGCGCGAGATGAATTTTCTTCGAGGGTGAGCGGGTTGGGAGGAAATGGAATTGGATTCTATAGCGTGGGCTGAAATTTAGATTTGAATTAATGAGGATGGAATTTTTTTTCGGGAAGAGAAAAAGAGAGTGTCGAGGGTGACAGGGCTGAGATGAGAGCTGAGAGATAGAGGGTGGAGTATTATTCTTTTGGTATAGTGCTACTGCGGGTGGTGAAATATCGAAATACATTTTTTTTGAGGCGGGAATTTTTGCGCGGTGAATTTTTTTAGAGTTTTACAGTGATTGATTAACAAGCACGATATGGTAGTAATAGTTTAATTTTTTAAAGTTCTTTTACGTTCTGAAATTTGAAAACCCGCGTGATAGCTTACCCCCGTTGGAGAAGTCATTCATATTTGGCAAGTACAAGCGACGGTTTAATTAAATTTCTGGTTACCAATCGAATCAATCATCAATCAGCGGTTTCGATTGGGCCAATTTGCCAAACACTCGTTCAAGCTTTGTGATAGATTACATTTGTGCGAAATTAATATTTAACGGAAATGTATATAGCAAGGGAATTCGGTTGAATTTGTAAAATATATTTAATCATACAAAGCATATAAATTAAGGCATCGCTATCTCTGTCAGTTGTAATTTTAGTACAACAAAAAGAAAAATTAATTTATATATTTATAGTATTTATTTATAGTAAGAGTAACATTGTATTTAAAAAAATTTAAATGCTGATTCCACATTATCTACCATTTCTTAATGTTATCCCTACCGATATCCGTTATGATTAGAATTCACTTGTAATTTTCAAATCAACTCAGCTGTGATAAGAGTAGAATCCGCGTGTACAACACTTTCATTTCAAGTAACAAAAAGCATTAGTTACAACACCGATACCACCGTTCAACCCTCCAACAAAACGCCACATCCTCAAAAGCTCCATCCTGCTCCCACACTTCCATCCGCATTAAACTTCCCTTCGCGCGTCACTTCTAAAGAACGTCAAGCCCAACTTGCTCTCTCCCACTCTGCGCATTGCGGCAGCTGCGATCATCAGTGCCGCGTGCGTTCACCCCGCGCGCTTGCGAGCTAATTTCCCGCTTCGCGGGAAAGAAAAAAGCCCACCGCGAGCGATCGATGCAACTATGCGCGCCGGGGCGAAATTTCTACTCCTTAACCAGCGATATTTACGAGTCGAGTTTTCGCGAAGTCTCGAGCCTTATCGGCGAGTAGTTCTCGCCAGGTGCGTCGGCCGCGCTCTCCCGCCTCGTTAATTACCGCCTTTCTCCCTTTCCCTCTGGCAACGTCTTCCCTGCTAGATGAGGAAAAGAGGTTTTAAATATAGCTCGTGACCCGATTAACAACTTTTCATACGCATGTGTATACGCACCCACGAAATTATTTATTGTAGTGGTTGTATAAGGAGCGGGCGAATCTTTGTATACTTCTTAGCGGCGCTGACGCCCAGCTGGCAAGTTTTTGCGAGCACTTATAGGTCTATTTGTTCGCGGCGAGTGAGGAGCAATCCTTTCGAAGCTTATATATATATATATATATACACGCGCGCGCTCACGCAGAGTTGAACGAGAGTGCCGGGTGAGTCGGGTATCGATTAGCGCGAGAGAGGGAAGTACATAACCAGGCCGTGGATGGGGAGGGTAAATTTTTCTCGGCAAACTTGATTTTCCTAGGTAAATTGAGACATTATCGGGTGAATATTTAAGGCGATTTCGCTGGAGAGGTGGACGTGGGGAGGCGAAAAGTTCTGTGGTGCTGGGAATAGTCGCATTGACACTTGCATGAGAGTGGTAAATTGGAAATGAAAAGTTATTTTTAAAGGTAGTCTCAGCAGTTCGTTAATTTTTCAGTTACTTTCGTGAGAAAATTCAGTTGTATTTATAGGGCTGCACGAGAGCAAGACAATACAATATTTTTGTAATTATTGTCTCGCTCTTGTAAATTCTTGAAAATGTCTCTCTTGTCTTGGTCTTGTCAGTCAATGAAAAGTATTAGTGTCTTGTCTTGAAATTCTTGATCAAATTGAGTTACGTAGACGTGTAACAATAAACGAGTTGATTATTTAAAAAAGTCTTAAATCCAAATAGCTGAGGGAGACAAGGTTCCCGTAGATGGAGAAGGCACGCTGAAGTGAAATAGTAAAATAGTTGTCTAAAACAATAATAAATAAAACAATAAAAACAATAAAATTTTGGCACAAGTATAAATGCCAAATTTGAAATTTGATTTTTCCCGCCATATATATGCTGTCGACCCGAGCCTAGTTGGCGCGCTGCCGCTAGGCGGCGCGCCTTTCCCTGTAGCATTACATACCTAAATAAGTTTGCCCGAGCGGATATAGGAGCGTGTGCAAACGTCTCGTCAGTAGATGGTCATCAGCAATTACCGAAGTTTATTGAGTTAATAAAGGCGCCTTTGTGTGCGAGTTAAATAATTGTTTTTATTTAATTAGTTTGTATGATTATTTTGATAAATTACGCTTATTACGATTAGAAAATGTTAAGTTTTTTCAAGACAAGACTAGATTCTTTACATTATTGTCACCACTATTTTGATATTGTATCGAAAACTGTATAGAAATATTGCATCGACTATTATCTTGAATATTGACAATACAATATCAAGATTAATCTTGCTATACATATAGTGAGACTCAATGTAGAAAAAGCCTGATGGCCGACCGTACTTCATATTATTTTATTCATGAATATGCAAAATTTACCTAAATTTACCTGAAAAAATGAGCCAGCAGAAAATACACGATATAAATGTCTTTTTTTTTTTAAGTCAAATTCCAACAGTATTAATGAACGTGAAACGGCCTCTTTAACGAAATGAAATATACTTTATCCCAGGGCATTTTAAAGCTAAAAAGCGAGCCTCTGTCATAATGCAAGAAATTTAAATAACCCAGCACACAGTGCGCGTAACACCACGCGTGTCACTCGCAAAAACAATAATAAGCGGAAAAGCCGTGAGATGATGCCTTCTCGTCGTGTCTGCCTGCCTGCCTGCCTGCGCAAAGCTCGCGCTTGCATGCAGAGTCGGGACTTTAATATTCGTAATAAAGATTTCCAGACAATCGCGCGCTTTTGCGCGTAAAAAAAGAGCGATGCGAAACAGAGATAGAGAGAGAGAGAAAGCAAAAACGAAAGTAGATGACAGATACACACACACAGAGCCGAGTGTGTATTTGCATCACGTGTCCTTTCCGCGCGGAAAATATTACTGCGCGCTTCCGAGACAATGAAGAAATTCGACAATGAGAGAAAGAGATGGTCGATGGCTCATTGTGTCCGAAGGAAGAGGGAGAGAGATAGGCGTGGGAGCGTACTTTCGTGCCTGGTGTGTGTGTCTGTGTCGCGCGCTTTTTTATTTACCCTCGACCCCGTGCTCTGTATTTCGCAGGAGAGAATTTTTCGCTTTTACGTGAAATGCCGAGAGGCGAAAGAGAAGAAGAGAGGGTGTCAGGAGGGAGAGATAGAATATAATGGGGTTTGGGGGATGGATTTATATCGGGCAATTGTGAGGTTTGGTACGTTGAAAGTATATGAAATGAAGGTATTGAAATATATGGGTTCTGCTTTATGAGATTTGTAACCCTTTTATTTGTAACCCGATACACACGTGAGTAATTTTTATACCGTGAAAGATTTTTCAAAGCTGCAAATTATTTAACAATAATACTCGAAGGAGAAAACAGTTCATATACTCTCGAAATATTAATAAGTGAAAAGTCGCTCATTGTTGCGAATATATAAGTGAAAAAATCGACTAATTTTCTAGTGAATATTCGTTTATTATGCAGCGAAAATTTTATTTTACCGCTTCAATAAGCCAATATTCGCTAGAAAATTAGTCGATTTCTTCCTCATTCATATTTAGAGAGTAAGCTTGACTAAAGTTTCAGCAAAAGAAGGCTCATTTTTAAGCAATCCCATTGTCTTGCGACCCAACCACACGAACGCTCATAAATTTATTTTCCACGAAAATCCTATTTAAAAGCACGCCAGCTAAAAGCTTAACTGAGACACTGCCATCGTCGATTCTCCCATGGCACTCATTCGCAAAAAAAGAGAAACGAAGCGCTCGCAAAAAGACTCTGGAACCAAATCAGCCGGAACCGGAAGAGCTTCGTTATAGTTTCATAACAATTCCCTCTTCTCCCCCCCCCCCTCCTCTCTCTATCTATCTCTCGCTGACCCTGGGGGAGGGAACTGACACTTTTCCACTGCGCACTAATTACTTTTCACTGCTTCGGTGGCGGCGGTGTGCCTCTTCTCGTATAATTACGAAACCGAACGCGGGCGCAGGAAAACCGAGAAAGAGAGAGAGATAGATAGATAGAAGAGCGCGTCGATGGCCTCGGCACGACTATTGACATTGCAACGCGCGTGCGGTCATTTTCTCTATTTCTCTCTATCTCTCTGAACTGGTGCTCTTTCTCTCTCTCCCTCTCTAATCTCTCCCTATCGTCCCATTTCTCCGCTTTTTTCATTTGTTTCACTACTGTTCTCTTTTTCTTGAAAAGAGGAAGCAGTGGAGAAAAGGTAGATGGTCTCGTTAGTTTTCTCATCTGTAGTGGGAGGAGGAGGAGGCGGTGGTGGTGGTGGCCGATTAGTCGAGCCAGTTAACGTATTAGCATAGGGTAAAATAGAATTGTTTAGATGTTGTGGAAATGAGATTCTGCTGATGTAATGGATTCAGCGATAAAAATATACATTTTTATTTGAGGTGAAAAAAATTCGATTACCTTTTTTATGCTGGATTGGAGGTATATACTTTCTGATTAACCTTAATAATTTTATATATCAAATGAATTTTATCATTTGCACAATTAAATTATTTTCTCGAGTTCTGAATATATAGTTTTAAACTTAAAGCCCGAGAGAATTTCGCATAAAGTAAACATCTCTATTATTTGTTTAATATTGGATGCACGAACAAACACATTGGTCTTTTCTTCGTTTGTTTGTTCGATCACAGCTTTTTAATTTAAAAATATTCGCCGAGTAAAAACAATCGCTCGATTGCTCCACAAGCTGTTAAATTTATTCCCACCGTTGATTCATTTAATTATTCTTTGAATTCATAAAAACCTTCATCGAGCTTTCTTTAAACTTTGAAAATTAATCAATTTCATTGGTTCGTTTTTTTTCAGTATCCAGTAATTGAGACTCGATAATTATAGAATTATTTATTACTCGGTAATTATAGACGAATCAATTATAAATCAATTTAACAAGTAATAAGTAATAAGCACGGTACCGTGCAATATTTATTTCGTTTCCACAATAAAATCGGATCCTCACTTAATAAATCCATTCAACGAATCTACCAATGTATCATGTTCTCACGATAAAATTTTCACCTTCTAATTTAATTCACCCGACCAACCTAATACCCCCCACTTAAAACCCCACTATTTTAACTCTACCACTTTTTCCCCTCGCACTCAAGACTTCTCGAACGACTTAATTCCCCGTCCCACCCCGCCAAGAATCACCTCATCCCCAATCGGCGTGCTCTCGTCCGATCAGACCCCGACTCGAACTACTGCAGCGCGAGCTGAGAGAACGCCTAATGGAATCGGAGAGATCGCGTCGGAGTCGAACGAATTTCGCGATTATCCACCCAGCAGCTATACATATACTGTGTATGTGTAGCGTATACATATATACGTATGTATAGCGCGGTCGGCGCACGGAATTCAAATGAAACGGGCGAATTTGGGATTCCCCGCGCGCGGCCGAATTGTTCGCCGCGGAGGTCGTACAGCCCCGGCGATTGATTATTATTGTTATAGGTAGTCGGGTGACTGCGAGCGCGGGTACACGTTGGATTTGGCGCGCTCTGGCTTTTTGCGTATGCGAGGGTTGACGGGTGCGTATATGTGTGCGTGTATGTGCGAGCGGAGGTTTTGTAAGTGTGAATAGGGCATTTGGCGATTGTTAGTTGCGAATGTTTGAGTTTTGTTAAACGCGCGTGAGGTGAATGTTTAATTGGCCTTTATGATATTTCAGGATCATCAGGGTTATGTAAATTTCGGGGATGTTTATTTGTGATATATATTGCAAAAACTCAGGCATTTGGCTTTAAATTGTACTAATTTCTTTTTTATGCTCTTGATTGTAAGAATTAACTTAATAAAAGCGACTTTTATTCTACAGCGAATAGTGCAATTTACTTTTTGTTACAATCAACCGTTGTTAAACGTGTCGCGGTACTTTTTCAAAAACTTTTTGATTGCACGTTAAAAAAACCACACACACATACGTAAAAAGTTTATAATTAGCATTCATTTTACGTAAAACTTTTGTACAAAATAGCAGTAAGTACAATAATTAACATTCTGTTTTTCATATAGGGCATAACTCAGAATACCCAACAGCAACGAAAATCCAGTTTTTCCCGGAACTCCCTACACACAAAATATCCCGAAACAAAAGCAGCACTCACATACCTCAAAAAACTTTTTCTCTGTTTCCTCCAGCCGCACCTCACATTCGCATTAAAATTCCCAATCGGCGTAAAATTCACGGTTCCACGAAAATGAAAAAAAAAAACGCAAACACCAGTCAGACACAGCAACGTCGACGCGCGCGGTACATTCAGCTCTGTCGCTCGCTCGGGCAAGTTGGGAAAGCCAATTTCCGGGAAAGCGCGCTACAGAGCGCGCGGAATCCCCGTGTGCACGCGCGAACCGATAAAGCGAAACAAACTTCAGCGCTTCGCGCGCGTATACGCGCGAGCGTTAAACGCCCGGGCGTTTAAGTTCGCCATTGTTCATTTCACGCCGCGCGTCGCTGCCGCGCTGTTGCTGCTGCTAATCGAATATAAGCGAGGAGGGACAGAGTAGGTGGGTGTGTGTGTAAATAAAAATTAATGGTTATTGGTGTGAGGGGAGGAAGTGGGAGAGGTAAAGTATTTAGAGGGGTATTAGCGATTCTCGTTGAGGATTAGTAGCTTTATGTGTCGGGTAATGCAGTTATGACGGGGAAGTGGATTATTGGTAATGTTATTTTTATGATGTCAGTAAAGCATAAGTTGGTTTACCCGGAAAATTTAATCTCAGTTTATCTCGCTGGATACGCGAGCCTGTGTGTATGAGTGTAAGTGTAAAGTTGTTAAACTGCGAGGGAGTTTATTATAGTACGAACTTCCAGGTAACCGAATTTATTTTGAAGGATTTTATAATGAATTTTCGCATCAAATGAATATAGTTGTACTACTGAAAATTAATAATGAAGTTTTGCACTAATTATTCATGGAATACACGTACACTTGTAATAGGAATTATGAATTCATGATAAAGTTAATAATTTAATAGTTGGTATAAACATTCATGCGCTGTTACTAAATTCTACGTGGGTTCAATATAAGATGTAATAATCACTATAATTGGAAATGTTATATGAATTTCCAAGAAGCCATAAAACGCAAATTCTTTTAATCACTAGCAGTGAATTTTTTTCTATATATAGATGTACGAAAAAAACAAAACTTTATAAAATACACTCATCCTTGATGGATTCTGTTCGAACGTGCCTAACTTAGTTTCAAAATGCTGAAATCCCATTGGCCGATTCCAATAAGGTTAATGGTTACACTTGAATTGTTCAATGATATTGAAGGATTTTGAAACTGAGCAGGCACGTTCGGACAGAATCCATCAAGGATGGAATTGATCTTATAACCTTTTGAATCTGAAACACTCCAAGTTGCATCCTCTTTGAATTTCAGCTTGGAAGCTTTGTAATAGTAAACATTTAAGTTTTATTAAAAACATGTTAGATATTGTGTTATAGGGTATCGCGGTAAGAAAAATTCAATGTTTTTGTAAAATGTCTTAGTTATTGGTTTAATAATAACCTTTTACGTTTTAAACTGTTTTTTTATTCTTTATTCAACAATAAATTTCATGTATCATATAATTTAAATTATTTTAAATTCGAATCAAAAAGCATGCCCTAAATTGAGCTTCCCACACGTAGTGTGAAAAAATAGTGTTCGATACACGAGTGAGAAAGTGATTTTATCCTTGTGTGGCCTTTTCACCCTCGCTTCGCTCGGACACAAACCTCCACACGTGGATAAAATCATTTTCACGCACTAGTATCGAAATGTACTATTTCAAAACGACGGGCAAAATGGGTACTTTGCGCACGAAGTGTGGAAATAACACTTTCGATATACCAGTGGAATAAAAATGATTCATTTTTATCACAAGTATCAAACATTAATTTTTTAACACAGCGAGCGCAAAGTGCTATTTTAATGAGTTGTCAAGCTGAAGTGTCAACGGATTTTACTTAGCAAGGTATCTCACTCACTTGAATTACGGAGTTAAATCTACTCTGCTATTTTTCACGACTATTCGCCAAGTTAATTTATAGCACAACGGAGTCTCTACGGCAACTCATAATTAGCTATTTTTCCGCTATGATTATGGCGCTTATTACAAGCTCGACTACGCCCTCACAATGACGGAGCTACATAACGCTCGCGAATTTCCCAGCTAGTGAAAGCTAAAATCCTGCATTATTAACTTCGCTAAGACACAAAAGAACCGCGTGCGAGCGACTCTCAAAGCGACGAAACAAACGCCAAGGAGCCCCGCGATTCTGCTCTAAACTCAATTAAAGCCGACACTGCAGAGGAGCAGGACATATACTTTGCACGATATATGTATATATATATTTAATTGAAAGTAGGAGTACGAGTAAAAGAAAGTCGGATCATCATACTCGGGAGTTAAGTCTCCCCTCCTCTCCCTCCCTCTCTCTCTCGCTCTCTCTCTCTCCCTCTCTCTCTTTCCGCATCTTCACTCTTAATCTTCTTGCTTCTGCGAGTTCGCGCTTTCTCGGTACGCACCACTACGTTACGGTTATATCCTTCAGTTTTATGCCTCGACTTTTCCTCTTCTCTCTTTCTCTCTTTTGCTTCTCTATCATTGTTTATTCAACGTGGGAGCACGGCGCGAAATCCAATCTTCGGCTATGCTAAGATTTCAACCAACTCTGTGTGTGTGTGTTTTTCCCGGCATGCGCAAGGAGGAGCTTTTTGCGCAGTGCAGCTGCTGCAGAGCCGCTGGCTCTTAATTTTTTACAGATGCTATTTCGCGCGTACGGCCGTGCGCAACCGAGGATCGGCGAGGTAAAAATAATTCGATTTTCCGGATTTCCCGACGAATGAAGAGTCGGTAAAGATGGAGAGCTGGTGGGTAATTGGGCCAGTAGAGTTCAGAGAGGTGAGGTTGGATATCGAGGTCAATAATGGTGGTATCTATAAGATAATGAGTAATAATTTATAGATGAGGCAGAAGGTGTGGAAATTGAAAACGTATATATTGGTCTTTATAATAAATAATTTAGGATACATGTGTATCTTCCAAATATCAGCAAATGAAATTATTAAATATATTTTCAATTGAATTCCATGGTCAAGTATTCCTCTACATAAGCAACAAGTAAAAAAATATCAGAGTAAAGCCAGTCAAGTTTTAGGAATGCATAACTAATAAAATGTATATGATTTTAGCTTGAAAATAACTATCCACCTAAACAGGGATATACCCCTGTACCAATATTGATTTTGTGTTAATTAAGTAAAACTAAAGATTATCTTTGGGAACAATGATTTATTAACCATCATCGCATAGTAAACAAAATCAATAATACTATTCCAGGTATTAACAATTTTAGGACGCCTGGCATATTTGACAGAAACCGCTTAATGAATTCACGGAACATTCTGCTATTAAATTAATGTCATAGCCGAAATATTACCACAAATCAATTCATTAATTCGAATAACTAAAATTTACGTAATAATAACTAAGACTTGAAATATACACCGGCTGAAAGCATTAATATAAATAACGGTTATTAACCACACTAAAGAAAACCATAACCCAACGAAACAACAACAACCAATTTCACAATTCACCTCCAACCTGGCGGCGATACAGATTCGATTTCCTCATCTACAAAAGAACCTCCGACGTCGATCGTTCGCAAGCGTCGCACGATTATGCACACACTAACACATCTTCGAATCGTTCGCGCATTATGCGCCGCTCGCAATTTCTATGCCGCAAGCGCTCACCGAAATGAGAGCTCGGTCGTTCCTGCGAAATCAACGCATTGTGGGAGGAGGAAGTGTATAGGGAGCTTTGAATATCAAGTAACGTGTAGTTCCACGCGCCCGGTAATCGCTATATTTCGCGGACGTAGAGGAGGACTATATTCACCCGCCGCACTCGGCATGTGAGTATTTGTGTGAGCGAGTTGAGGGCTGTAAGCGTGTGAGGATGTATCGACCTATAGTAGATGGGTTTGGGGACTATGAGGAGTGAGATTAAGACGGAGAGGATGGAGGTCTTTATCTGCAGATGATGTCTGAAATAGTTTGGTTGTTCTAATTAAGAGTTATTCAGTGATTTTGTACATAATATCAATAATTATTTTCCAATATTAATGATTTATTAACAAATTTAGGTTGATTCTGATGCCAAAATGCACAAACATCTTCGTGTACTGAATACCTAAATACATAAACGCTTCCGATTCAGTAACCGATATTATTAGATTTTAATTCAGCGAAGCGAGTGTGTTTATATTGGTCGACAAAATTACTATCTATGAAATTATACTCTACGAATACTAAATGTATCTCGTTCGAATAACGTTACTGAAAATTTTAACTCGAATTCCTAATCTCAAATAAACATCAGATTAAATAATTTTACAAATTAAAAAGTACAGAACACTACAGTGCTTTAGATGAATTCGAGGTTAAAGCGGATCGTAAATAAATGATTCTTTTTCACAATACGACTACACAAAAAAGTCATTTAACTTGAAATAAAACTTAGTTTTGGTCACCTTTAATTTCACTAATTTTGGTGGCTATCAAAAGTGGTCATTAATCAAAAAATTGATTTTCACCAGGCGCGGCGGAATGCACGCCACCCCTTAATTTGACAGCGTTCTTTCATTAGTATTCCTTTACAACAGGTAATTCAAGGGAATATCTAATTCAAAGCAGAGACAGGAGGTAATCCCAGCTAAATTATTCAATGAAAGATCTTGGCTCACGCTGCCAAAGAGTCTGCTTATTCAGACAGTTACCAAAGCTTTTCTTTATTCCGGTCAAAATAATGCTCCAGATTAAGCGCCCAGCGCACGGCTTCCCATCTGTTTCGTCAATATTTTAGACAAACCGCGTCACTGAGATGCAAATCGAGATTAGTGGAGTACTTTGAATTTCAATTGTTTGGACCAGTTGAAGAAGTTTAAACACAAAACAACATTACGGTTGTGGACGTAAACGTTTATCCTTTAAAATACCTCATTACGATATTTTCAGCATACCCTTTTTGTAAGCTTTTAGGCAATAATTATAGTTACGAGTTAATCACGTCTTCCATGAAAAAATATTCAACTCTAATAACATCAATTATAAGAAACAAAAAAATGGTCAGAAACCAAAACTTCACAGCACGCACAGTTGCCTTATCGGATCGGTTAATAGTAACTGACGGCCGCGTATTTCTTTATTCGGGCTTTCAAAAAGCGTACAGGCACAAACGCGCATGCGAGCCTGAAAATTCGATGACGTCTGTTGTCGGTGAATTTAATAGCTTTCAATCGGTGCACCACTCTTCGAAACACGCGGCTGGAGGGACAGCACGACAACGCCACAGTGAAATAGTCAAAGACTGTCAGCCGTGTAATCAACGAGTAAAATGCGCGTTTATTTTCTGACAAGTAAATGGCTAATTACGGCGAATATAATGGATCGTAAATAGCCTTTGAAAATAAATCACCCAGCGCTTCGGAAAATTCATTACGTTGCCTTCACGCGCGTGCGCACTTCTGGTGCCAGTACGTAAAATGTTGTAAACTCGTTTTGCTAAATGAATTGTTTTACAAAATTATGACGTAACTTTATGTTACTAACACAATTCCATAGATATTTAAGCATATAGGACAACACCTGTTTGAAAAATGAGAAAAAGTAATAATTAACCAACTCGCGCCAAATCGCACCGGAAGAATAAATTTTCATACCCCTCGCGAAGAAACACAAAGTTCCCCAGCGCTTTCCCGGCCATTATAAAAACTTAATTTATAGGCGGTTTCATTTACCCTCACTTAGCCTGACTTACACGACCACAGGTACATATACCCACCTCCGCGTTCAGATTAATTATACCTCTTGCCAGCCTGCCCGCGCTCACCCAGCCAACACTATGCAATACATCACACCCATCCGCACATACACACACACATAGACACTCACCTCGTCGTAGATGAAGTTGTCGATCTCCTCGAGGGGCCTGCCGTAGAGCTTCGAAGGGAAGGGCTCGAACTTGTGGGGCAGTACGCCGCCGTCCTCGACGGATTTCTTGCGCTTCGGCTGAAAGCCGTAGTCCCGCACCAGCTGCACATGTCTATTCTCCAGCCTATCGAGGCTGGCCTTCGTGAACGGTTTGACCTGATGCTTGGGTACTGGTCGTCCACTTGCCGCGTACTTAGACGATGGGGTCGTGGCTTCGCCACCGAGGTGGCGGAACCTCAGCTCCTGCAGCTCGTCCAGGTCGTCGGCGAGTTCGTCGTCGGCTGCGCCGTCGCCACCTTCAGCCTCGTGTGGCTCGTCGGCGAGCTCGTCGTCGGGCGGCTGATGGGTCTGAGGTGTGCCGATGCCGTCGACCTGGATCTCCGCGGAGCCGCTGTCACCGGTGCCCGAGTCCGCAGAGACACCCGCGGTGCCAGCCAGTGGTGGCCTGAGCCTGGCACCACCCGTCGGTTGGTTACGGCCTGCCGACTGTCTGCTGGTACTGGGACTCGCGTCGTGCTCCAGCGCTGGACCTGGAGCATCGTTGGAAATATCCTCTTCGATGATCTCGTCGTCGTCCCGGCTCTTGGATCGGCTTGCAGATCGGGTGCACTTGGCGAACAACATAGGCGCTGGCTCCTCGCCATCGTCATCGCTGTGTCTTCGGCTATCTGCTGGCTGACTGGGCACCTCGACGGACACGGCGACGGTGTCTGGCTGCTGCCGCGCGACATCCTCCACAAATACATTGTCCTGTTCCTCAGATTGCTGTTGCTGCTGCTGCTGCCGTGGAGCTGGCGCTGGCTGGGTTACTGGCCTGGCGGGTAACGGTGGCAAGGGTCTTGGGCCAATGGGTGGCTGAGGCGCGCGAGCGCGTCCCCGTGGCTGCCTCACCTGAGGCGTGCGAGGTGGCACAGGTGGTGGCACTACGAGCTGTGACTCCTGGGGTAGATTCTGTAGGCTACCCGTAAGCCGTGGCTCCAGGGTCTGTTGTCGCGGCAAGACGCCGACGACCTGGGGCCGATCTCCGAAGCCGTTGTCCTCGGAGCTGCCGCTCGAGCGGCCGGGACTGCGGGGATCTCTCGGTCCCTCGGGCCCAGCGGCTCTACGCGATGTCATTGGTCAGGTGCCCGTGCCAGCTTCGTCGACTCTGCTTGTTCCAGCTGCTGCTCCGTCTTTATCTGCTTCTTCTTCGTCGTCGTCGTCGTCGTCTCGGTTGTCAGTCGTCGGAGCCGCTGCCTCATCGTAGCTCGGCGTGTCGTGCTGCGCTACCTCGTCGTCCTCCCCACCGCCAGTTGGATCCAGCTCACGTGGCGCCCGGTGCATCGGACTCGGCTGGGACACCTGGCGTTAGAGTCGCCTGTTTAGCGACGATGATTATCCGATCCTCTGTGTGAGTATCGACCATCGCCACTTGGAAACTCTCTGTATCTACCTTTCTCTCTCTCTGCCACTCTCTCTCTCCCTCTCTACTTCCACTTCGTTTGCTCCCGGTCGCTCGAGAGAAACTCGCTACTCCTTCCAATTAAGCTTCGGAGTCTCCTCTCTATCTCTATCTCTAGTCTCCGGAAAGTAAGAGCGTACGCGGAATTCTTCTTGCCTCTGGCATTCTTCTCGCTCTCTCCCTCTTACTCAGACAGAGATCGTGTAGAGAATAGAAGAAAGCACAGTATACTAAAGTGTCGCGGTAAAAGTCGAAAACTCTTCTTCTACTTCTTTTTCTTCTTCTCCTTCTTCTTCTTCTTTGCTTCCCCAACTACATTGGCTACTTCGCAATATAACAATATACATGTACATACATAGAGTAGTAAGTGTGTGTTTGTGTGTGAGTAACGCGAACAAGCAATCGCGCGCTCGCTACCTCTATATACTATATATCAGAAAAAACTTTGAAAACTACGGAGTCACAGTCATCGGATGAGCATGGCCTTATTAACGGGACATCGCCACTTTATCTCCCTCTACCTCTCTTTATTATTATAACTCTTATTAAAATTCTACGACGGCCCAGTAGCACCGCTACGATAATAACATCTAAGTCGTGGAGAGCCTATGGTCTCCTCTTCCTCCCTCATGTTCCTCTCCAGCCCGTCGTGCCTCTTCCGCTCTCCACTGCCGAGCCGCCGCGACAACAACAACGTTCTTCTTGTTTCTTTCCCAGCAGCAGTAGTAGCGGTGCTGGCAGCAGCGCCTCATGGCCGTTGTTGTTGGCCCCACGGAGATCATCTGGCGGGTGGGCAGCTGCTGCGGCGGCCTCCTCGTCCGCCCCGCGCCGAGGCGGCGCGCCGCCGGGCTACGATGCACATAATACTTTTTTATGTATATTCGTATGGATTATCACCACAAGCTTCAAAGCTCGCTGCGGTTCTCTCGATCGTATTGTATCACACACGCGCGCGCGCACTATATATATCTACAATGCTGGACTACTGGTATAATATACTCTTTATCGTACGCGTTAGTATACAAGGTCCGCACTATTCTCTTCTTCTTCGTGTTGTCGTCTCCGTCGTCGTCGTCGTCGTCGTCGTCAGCCACCCTGATAGAACACACGCAGATCGTAATACACCTGTTGGAGGAGTGGGAGAGGTAAGGAAAGGAAAATTCTTTTGGGATTAGAGCGCAAGCACGTTCGCGCAACCCGGTATATAAATCAACCGTAACTTTCACGAAAATCCCAACGACAAACTTGTACACGTTACTTATGTATTCCTTTGGGAGTGGGAAAAAGACTTCCGCACTTACTTTATCTCGGTCCTGACCAGCACAACATCCCTTCCCTTGTGTATTCGCGCATGACTCTTTCTCATCCTCAATTTAAACGATCCTCTTAATCCCATTAGATCTACAACTCCTTATTCTTACACACGATCGCTTTAACAATTTCACCGCGTGTCAACGCACCCGCGTGCTTGCTTGACAACAACAACAAACAAAAACAACAATAACAAGCTACTTTGAGGAAGGATCACAGAGCATACGGACGGAGGGCGATAAAAAAAGGAAAACAAGCTGCGGCGGTGCGCGCACGGCAGCGCAACACGCTCTCCCGACTCTACCAACCCGGCCAGCCAGGTACCGGTGGCGGCACAGCGCCCGCTCGCTCGAATCGATCGGCTGCACGGGGCAAGCGAGCGAGCGAGCCCGAGACGCGAAAAACACGAGGAGAATGCACTCTCTCCGGTGCGCGGCCGGACGGGCGGTTGTTCACCAGGAGCGAAAGAGCGCGGTGTCCGCGCACGCTTGGAAGCTGTTGTACACTGATACTACTGCTGAGGCTTCGTTACCGGGTCACGCGCGTGTTTCACAAAAATGGTGCCAGGACGTGGATGTTAATATTTTACATAGGTTCAGGTATATCGTCGCAGGTGTAGGGAAGGGAGAGGTAAGGTTTGTCCCCCTCAGGTGCAATGATCTGATAACCCCGGTATAGGACGGCAGTGGTGGGGGGTGAGGAACCTGAAGGAGTGGGGGGGTAACTGAAGGGTCAGGAGAGGGAGAGAGCGCTTGCTACCCTCTCTCTCTCTCTCGTAACGGAAAACGCGCGCGAGCGCTTACGGGAAATCACGGGCGTCTCTCGCGAGAGCTCTGGCGGCACTGGCCGCCAGAGAGAGAGAGCACCGTCACCACCACCAACGCCGCCGCCGCCGCTGCTACGGGGGTGGTGTGTGCGCGCCGAGCTTGCGCGCGCCCGCGCGTATCGAACCACCGCCGCCGCCAGTTTGCCTGCCGCGTATACTCCCTCCCCGGCGCAAGTCCACCTGCGTTCGCCACCCCACCCCACCCTACCTAGTGTTGGAAGGAGGAGGGGGCAATGAGGTAGAGGTGTTTCTGAGAGCGAAAGGTGAGGAGGCTGAGGGTAGGAGGAAGGGTTTGGTTTTGGGGGTTGGGGCTGGCAGTGGGTTATGGGGGCATTGGGGTTACGGGGTAAAGGAAGGTGTAAATGAAGGGTTGTAGACGATGAGATGTACTTGATTGTACTTGTGGTATAGAGATTGTTGAAAATCATAGTGTCAATAAAATGTTTGACAAAATGGTCTAAAATATGCACTTATGATAATCACGCGTCGTTTTCGATAATACGGATGTTCTAGAATCTAAATAAAAAAGATGAGATTTTGTGTCTTTTTTTGGTGAATGGAATATGAATCAGCTATGTGTAGTAATTTTCTTATTGTATTTCCTGGTATTTCAAAAAGCGGTATAGTTTATAAATGCTCTGCTCAATGTCATTTCAAATTTTATTTCAATTTTCCAATTTTCTGGTTCCCAAAGGAAAATGAGCCTTAGTATGCTTGTCGCAAATTTCATTAAATTTTAATGAGATAATTTTTAGCTAGTCTAATTGAATAATTACAAATACAGACGCTATATTTCTTTCAGTATTTATTTTTTATAAAGTATCCTTTCAACAGCAGCAAGTTTTTGACACTATGTAAAATAAAAATTCATTTTAAAAACCTTCATTAAAAAATATGTTTCTGTCTCTGCTAAACCTTATCAAAATTAATTCGCTCGTACACAATGAGAATCACTACGTTTGGCTCATGAATTTGTGCGAAAGCTCAGCACCCTTCTCTCTCTCTCTCCTCGAAGCTTTTGGATTTCGATATAAAGCTCCAGCAACGCCGCCACCTCAGGCTTTAATGCGTTGCTCGATAAACCTGTTAACGCTGTCTTAGGTCTCTAGACAGCCGTTCATCCGGAAAATTATGATTATCGTGAAATTCGGGGAGGAGAAGAACAGTTACGCCAGTGTTTATGAATTGCGAAAGATTATTACTACGAGCCAAGGGGATTTGTGAACGCTGAAAAGCGTTATCAGCTTGAAATAATATGGCTGGAAATGTCTTTCGAGTTTGTAATAACAGTTGGAGCAGGTTGTAACGTTCTTGCGAGAAATCGATATTTTTGAGAAACTTTCATGGCTTGTGTTTGGTATGATTTTATAGTGGATTTTAAATATAAAGATAAAATAAAATAAAAATTTTAAGCAAATGTTTATTTTTATAACTTAATGCAATGTTGTTTTGTCATTTTCCATATAATTAATATTACACCTTATCTAGAATACATAATAAAGCTGAAGAATAAAGCTGCATTATATACACAGCAAAATTTATCCAATCTTCATTGTTTTTAATTAGTACAGTTCCTAATAACAGCTAACACCATATTTAACAAAGTCGACCCTCCATTCCTCCGAAAATTCTCCACCACCTTCCCAAATTATTACTTCCACGATTGACCTCTCGAAAAGCGAGTGACACGTAACCCCACCCTTCTCTCTCTCTCTTATCACGAAATTTCACCCTCGCTCTAAATTTCTCCGCGGCACACGATCCTCTGCCCTTCCCCCCCGAAAAACTACTCTTTTCCCTCCTATGATTTCCGACACGCGAGCGTCGGTGGGGCGGCGAGAAATTAAAAGCTGACTCGCCGCGGGTAAACAGAACAAGCACGCGCGCATGCAGGTGTGTAACGCCGTCTACGTCGTCCCCTCCAGCGAAATAATCAAACAGGCAAAGTTGCGCGCGACTCGAATAATTCATCGGGCTTTTTCGAGCGCACTACACACGGGGGGTGAGGAGCTCGCGCGCACGTAAACTTCGGATGGCGTGAATTCCGCGGAGACGAAAGCCGACTCTCCCGGGCGATGGTTTCGTTAAATTGAATCTCGGGATGTCTCGTGTAGAAGTAGTGGAGAGGAAAGAGAAAGGATGTTGCTGCGCGATGGGATTTTTGATCGTCCTGGGAGGGATGTATGTGTTTCATTTTGTGGGATTTCTGTTCCGGGTTTGGTCGCTGAATGAAATGAATTTTGGTTAATTAATCATTAAATGGGAAAGTGGAATATTATTGTGGCATAGGTAATTGATGTAGAATGCGTTACTATAAGGATTCAATTAATTATTATAATTTAAGAGACCGAATTTATACTCTATGTAATTCATTTGCCTGTGGCAGGGGGTACAAATATTAATTAAAGCACATTACTCGTGATTTTCGAATATGACTGAGCGTGTCTCGCGTGCGTATGCAATATATATAATTTACGATTTTACTATCGCCAACAATTACATAAAATCCCAGAATACATATTTATACCGAAAACATAAATTACAAAACATTAATACTATATAAAACTTATATCAATTCAATCACCTCCTCCTACTCAATCCCAAAAACGAAAAACTTCATAAAAAAGCAACCTCGAAATAAAATCCTACCGACAAGTCATTCTGCAACTTGTCACGTAAAGCCTCTTAAACCCGAGCTAACACCAGTCTGTTGATCGGCCAAGCCCCGCACAATTCACCAGCGCGGCGTTGTACAGATGTAACGGTGGCGGCGAGGCAAGCAAATTTCATAGCAACCCGCAGCCATTACGGTCCAAAGCACATTACCCAGCGACTAAGCGTTATTGCGTCTCTCTCGGGCGCACACAGCCGTTCGTCAGCGCGCTAAGCTGTTTTCAATGTATCTCATTACGCGAGCGGCGCGCGATGTAAGGCGCGAGATAAGGAGATTCGTTGCGAAAGGGAGGAAAGAGGTAAACAGCTTGCTATAGCGCAGGGAAATAGATTAAAAGTTTTGGGAAGGAATGCAGCTGACGGCGGAGTAAATAGCGTACTACTGCTGGTGATGGTGGACGCTGTCGCGTTTTCGTCCGAGATTAATTAGTTTGCCGTTTTTTGTTCGAGGGTGGTTCGAGTGAAGTCTGGCGATGAATTTTGTAATGAATTGTAATGCTTTTATGGAGAAACTTGATTTTCTGTTCGTGCTATTAAATCATTTTAATTGTTTGCATTGTGTAATATTATAATCGATTCTTGTTATTTATTATTTTTAATGAGAGTTCTAAAAGAACGTTATATTTGAAAGCAACTATTGTGTTCATAATAAGCCAACAATACTTAAGACGTATTTAAACTGAAGTTCAAGGAAAACTAGTATTGTGAAGTGCCGAGCACTCGAAGGTAGACGTAAGATTCTTGGAGAATGTAGCATGCTGAAACAAAACAAGATATTGATGTTTCTAAGACTCTTGTGAATCTCTCGATATTTATGTAGTTTTATCTTTGCTACTCGTAAATTAATTTTATTAATGAAAATTCAGTTATTTATTCAATGAAAAATCGTAGAAACATTTGTCACAAATTATATAATATCGCATACTGCAACTAACAGGAAATACGAGGATTATAGTTCAACTAGCTGTAACTTTAGTGCATTCGATTACTGCTATGTGGCGTCTCGATAGACGCTACTCGTAATAGAAATCAGCTATCGCCGATATAATTGCGCCACGGGCATGTAACTCAGTGCGAACATGCCTCGTACTAACACTAAATGTAAGTTAGGTCAAGCCCTTACTATCACTTAGCTGTAATATTGGGAGACGCGCATAGTACTCAGTCAGTCTTGCACTACAATCTGCAAGACCTTTAAGTCATAAATTTTCGAATGGGGAAGTTAACTAGCGAGTTTTTGTATGCGAAGAACATTCTTTTTTGGTATGCGATCACGAACATTTTCAATAGCTTTGTAAAGTTGACATCCCCAGCTTATTAATTTCAAGCATAATACTATTATGAATCAATCATTGCATTAATTATTACGAATTCAATTATTAATAAAGCAATGAATAATAGAAATCATGTAAATAACATTATTACCAGCGATAACACACTGTTCACAAGTTGTACCCAATTCTTTTTACCATCTCCTTCCCATTACCTTACATCGACATCATATTTCACGGAGATTCTCCTCATCCCCGAACCATAAAATATAACTTTTTTATTCGACCACTCTTGTTATATATACACTAAAGCTCGTTACACACACATCTCCATTCCAGTTTAGACTCTAATAAAGTACACATGCACACAAACGCGCGCACAGGCGTCTTCGTAATATACGTACTCACGGGTGCAATAAATAGACGATGGTGGCTCTATCACATCATAAAATATGTCTCTATGATAATCCGACGATTCCTCGGCCATTACCTCACCAAACCACGCATCAACAATCTCTCTCCCTTCCTCGATCCCTAAATTTTTCATACGACCCATCGCTCACACCTCCATCAATCATTCATCGCAAAAACTCTCACCCGGAAAAAAGAGAAACCCAACTCACCTATTAAGTCGGCGGCTGGGTGACAGGCGCGAAGGAGACCCTGATTTATTCCCGACGACATCCTGATTCAATGTGTATTCGACAAAACCACACAACAGCAGCAGCTCTCCCCCTCCTCCCCACCTACAAATGACGTCGCGTCACCCAAGACACCGGCTGTGTGTGTATACCGTAAGGTCGTCGTCTCCCCCCTCGTTGTAACGTGCGGAGGGAGAAGAGAGGAGGGATCGATTCGCCAACTGTTGAACGAGATAAACGGCCCAGCGACCCTCTCCGCTTGCTTACATGACACCGGGGTGAGACTCTCGATCGCCGTGCCGTTGTTGTTGCTTCTTTATCCCCGGAGAGAAGGAGGTGACTCAGCAGAGTATTTTGGAGGCCGAGTGCTGCGAGGAGAGGAGAAGGTTAATGCAGTAGTTCGCAGGGAGACGAGAGAGAGAGATTCGATGCGATGGATTGCGGCGGGTAGGGCTTGAATTATGAAGGGGTTAATCAAGCGGGGTCGTGAATATTTTCGGCTGTAGTGGCGACGACGGCAGCGTCGGTTGTCGTCGCCGTTGATTTGCACTTTGATGCCGGCCGGTGTTTGGGTGTTTTGGCTGACTTTTTAATTGGGGTGCTTGAAAAGGATGAGAATGCGGTTTTTGGGAGACGCTGGTGAGAAGGGTTCGGCAAAAGTCCGTTAAGGTTTCATGGAGGGATTGGCTGGATCGAATTTCGTGTGATTTGGGAATCATTTGTTTACAATGGGGTATTGGTAGCGTTTAAAGCTGTTTTACTTATATATATTCGGGACAAACGTGACTGGTAATTTATTGCGTATTAATGATAAGTATTATATAATACAATAAAGTATTGTATATTATTAAATATAGATAAATATATAGTGCAAACAATCACAAAGGTTTTAAACGAATACAAACTATAGTATTTAATGTTTGAATAATTATACGTCATTCCTTATTTAAGTAAATATTTATGTTTGTTATTTGAATGTTTTATTTGCTATTCTTTTACTAAAGATTATTTTAGCCAAAAGAATATTATTTGATATTCCAGGTTTACTCCAGTCTATATTATTGGCAGTATTTTGCTTTATGCGCATGCCAGATCTGAACGTGATAGCTTTATTATAGCTTCAAATTTATCTTTGTCGCAAGTTTCGAAAATACGGTTTCAAGTGGAGCGGCTTTGAAGTTTCAACTAGATATTGCACGCTTCTGTGCGTCGCTTCTTTTGAGAGAAAGTAACCTCTTCAATTCTCGGAATTCCAATTGAAATTGTTCGTATCGCATTCCGAGGTAAGGTACTTTAATATTCGAGGATATTTTTAATATTTCTTTTGTATAATTTTAAACTAATTCTATATAGAAAATTCAATTTTCGATTGACCAAAATTGAATTATTTTTGTGACTTAAAAGTATAGTAGATGGGTTAATGTGGAACATTATTTCGTTAATATTAAACAAATTTATATGATTCACATTACTTTAGAAAAATAACGAACCCCATTTTAATACCTATCATCGAATTCTTCAATACAAACCACCACGACCCTTTCCACCCAGATAACATTCGACGGCAAAAACGCCCAGAATTCGATCACATAAACCAAAACATCCCAAGCCGTAAACCCTTCAAAAATCTCGTCCCTAACATCTCTCGGCCGCACATCCCATAAAATAACAAAACAATCTCGCCCTTCTCCTCACTCTTTCCCCCGCCTCACAGCCTTCTTCCGTTTCATCGGATCGAAGATCAACCGCCCCGTTCTCTCGCCGCGAAAATCCTCGCCGCTATTACCATTCTCCCGATCTCTCCCTCTCCAATACCTTCGAACTTTTAATATCGAGACTCGTCCCTCCCGGCGGCAGGGGCCGTAAAGAGAAAGCTCACCCCTCAGCGACTTATTTTAACGATTCTCGCGCGGCGGTACTGCGCCGCACAAAGAGTAACGAAGAGACAGAGAGATGGAGAGACAGAGAGAGAGAGAGAGGTGAGACTGCAGAATCGCTTCTGCAACTCACGCGCGCTCGACCCGTTCCTTCCGCCGTCCCATTAACCCAGTATTTTTCTACTTCACTGTCAGCGCTCGCTCGCTCGGTTGCGCTCTCTTTTTTCCGTCTCCGTGCTTTTTCTTCCGCGCGAATGTATGTGCAAAATAGTTCATTACGGGAGTGAGAGATGCACAAACAAGGCCAGGGGGATAAAAGGGGGCGAGATTAAAGACGGATCGACGGCAAGAGAGAGAGAGAGAGATAGGAGGGAGTGGTTTGAGCTAGGGCTGTACGAGAGCGAGACAATACAATATTTCTGTAATTATTGTCTCGCTCTTGAAAATTCTTGAAAATTTACCAATTAGAAAATGTTAAGTTATTTTCAAGACAAGACAAGATTCTTTACATTCTTGAGACCACAATCTTGATATTGTTTCGAAAGCTGTATATAAATATTGTATCGATTATTGTCTTCAATATTGAGTCAAGACAATACAATATCAAGATTAATCTTGCGATATCGTGTAGCCCTAGATTTTTGGAGTCCTATTTGTTTGAGATACGCTCTTCACTTTATCCTGCAGCCACTCGTGCGTTACCGTATACTTCCGCGGTGGTGAATGCAAAATACGCCCGCCTAATTTAAGCAGATGGCGGAGTTCGAATGCGCTTGAAATTGGATTTGCTTTATGTCGCGTTTTTATTTCGCGCGCTTTTGTGCGGAGCCCTGCTCTGCGTCGTAAACTGTATAGTTCCATTACAATGATTATGTGTATACCAAAGCTCAAAGTTCAGAGTAGAGCGTTATGTTATTACACGTATTCCGAACGAAGAACTTTACTCAGCGAGTGGAAAAAGACCATTTCCCGAGAAACTAAAACTATAACGCTAAGCCCGGTCTAATTAACCCACCTAAAATTAACATATCCATATAACCTCCGAAAAAAGTGAACAAAAATTCCACTCCTCTCTTGCTCCGGTTGAATGAACGGCAACCACGCGACATTCGTCTTCTGTACACCAAACACCGATTAGCTGCGGGAATCGAGTAAGTGCCCGGGCAAATCGCGAAGCGCACGCAGTTTACGCGGATGCATTACGCGGCACGCTTGTATGTGTATATACATGGGGCGCACGCGACGCGCTTTAATGGCCGCTTTTAATCAACCTTGTTTCTGTATATCACGCGGGCACATATCCCCTCGCCTTATGCGTATATCTATTCCGAATCTTTGGCGTAGTCAGCCGCTCGTTTCTGTATACGTGTGGTTTTTATCGGGCCGGTCTTTGTCGCTCCCTTGGACTTACAAACCGGGAAGTTTCTATATACTGTAAGCGTTGGTTGGTGGGCACCCCCTTATTAAGCGACCAGATATGCAGCGTTCACGTCGACTCCAAGGAATTTATTTGGTTGTATTGCTACTGCGGTTGTGTACTCAATTACGTTAATTAATTACGTCCATTAATCATACCTTTATAAATCATTTTTTTCTCCGTATATTTGCCCTCCCTCTCTGAATTTAAACATCGTTTCGTTACTCTATGCTTTTTCACTAAACGCATTTTAGGTTTAGCATTTATCATCTAAATTTTCTCGCTCGCTAATTTCACCTCCCGCACTTTCGTTCGTCCAGCAGTCATTCAGGAGAGCTCATTACGAAAATGAAGCTTATAATTATAATTACATCGTGGCGTCTTGCACGATTCCGTTGAGGAATTCCAATTACTTATAATACAAACAAGACGGCAAATGCAGGGACTACGACGACGGCCCGCAGGGCAATAAGAGAAAACAATATCCCTTTATCTGCGCATGTTAATCTTAACCTCCTTGGCTCTCTTTTCGAGCATCTCTTTCCCCACCCATCCAATCTTACTTTCCAACTCCCTTTCTCTCTCTCTCTTTTCCTCCCATTCCGAGTGAATCAATTTTTTTTTAATTTTCCCGTCCGCCTTTATTTCGGCCACTCGTAGCCGTCGCATTGCTGTCTATATACACCCCGCTTTCCTCTCTCTCTTTCTCTCTTTTAGTATAATTTTACCTTCTCCTTCCGGCTTCGGGACTTTTTCAGGCCGGCGGTGGCGCGTGTCGCTGCGCGGTTATTTTGTTATTCCACGCGAGGTGCGCGCGCGTGCGCTATTATTTTCGACAGGCGCGTGCCGAGTGAATTAGGAAAGTGCGATGGATTCCACGTAGGCGACGCGATTTATGGCGGGTGTGTATAGCAGTAGCACGTACTACGTTCTATATGCCTCGTAGCAGCCAGTGCGCGAGGAGCTGTTTGCTTTCGGGGCTCTCTCTTTCTGCCCCGCGGCTGATGGTCGAGGGTTGTTGAGGGCAAAAGGCTAGCCATTCTCGGTATCTTTCATCTTGATAGCAAGCAAGCGCGCGCTCGGTATGTGTCGTATAATACCGCAGCTCGGTGTGTGTCGTAATTATTCGAAATTAATTTTTTTATTTTTGGCTACGTTGATAGTGGAGTTTCTACGATAAAAGAGTTTCCTCTCAAGCGGGGGCTGGATTTTATTTATGGACCTGATTCGAGTTCCTGGTATTGCTTGTAATGATTTTCCAGGAATTATATATTTTTCATTTGTAATCGTATACTTATATACAAGTATTATTAACATTTCAATGGTTTTGCGTAACGTTTCATTATTTTCGCGGTTTCTCTATATTATTGAAATTCAATACAAAAATATATATTCCACGAATAATTTTATAACGAACAGCTATTTTGATTAAATATTTCCACTGAATATTCACATTTTTTTAAAATAAATAAAACAATAATTCCTAGATAAACTTTACAAAATTTTCTATAAACAAAAATTCCTCTATTTTTTAATAACAGCCGAACAAAATTCATTTTTTTGCCGACTCCACCACCACATTTTCACGAGCGAAAAATATTTACGAGCCTGCAACCCTGAAAATAATCTGCCTCTCTGAACTTTCCACTCATCCCTCTCTCCCACACAGCTATATGCATGGAGCAGCAGCAGTAGCAGCACAGAGCCGAAACGCGCATCGATCCACCAGAGCCCAGTATACACATACACACATACACATATACACACAGGCTGTAGAGGCGCAACTTCCAAGTTCGAGGTCCACGCGGCCGGGCGGCCTGCACCATTGCACACTGCACACGTGTGCATATAAGCGCTGCGGCGGCGCCCCGGTGACTTGAGAGACTAGTCACTAGAGAGCTGTGAGAGAACTATACATGCATGAGAGTCTTCGTTGGGTGGAAGAGGTATTATAGGTATATTCATCGGAAAAGCTGCTGGAAGCACATGTGGGCCGATTACAAGAAGGAGCGTTATACGTGTTTCGACCTTATTAAGGGGTTAAAGTTTGGCCGTATAATGTAAATTGAACTTCTGTGCGTATAAAGATCAACGTTTTTGGTACTTTGGGGGATACGTTTGTTCGACGTGTGCGTAGAGAACTTATTGATTTTAATGAGTTCCAGGGATTGGAGCAATATTTATGACTGTTTGGGAATTTAGTTTGATATTGTAAATTCATGCAATTCGAATGATTTACAAGGTGGTAAATTGTATTTCAACTGATGCTTACAACCAACGAAATCTAAATAAAGCATATTTTAATAATCCACATTTAAATTTACTTGTCAGATCATGAGAACAACCCAGAATTTCGATTCTCCAAAAACGAAACCAATACGACCTTTCCACCATCGTACCCTCTCTGACCCCTTGACGCTCTTGCGCCGGGTTCTCTCGACCATATAGCTAGCGCACGAATCCTCAGGGAATGAAAGACGTCCGGCTTGTGCTGCTGCTGCGGCTGCGGAATCGAGGTCGCCGCGGCGGACACAAACGACGGATGCACGCGCGCGCAGCTCCTTTATATACGCGCGGTTACGGCTCGTGTAATTACGCGGCAGAGGCTCACTCGCGCGCGTGTGAATGTTTATTCGGGAGGATAAGAAAAGGGATTTTTGGGCTTTTCGAGGCCGAGAGAGGGTCGAGTATTGAGGTTTTTGAGGAGTGAATGAGTAAAAATAGTTTACAGGTTTCTTTGGCGGTAGCTGAGGTTGTGGAAAAGTTTGATGAGAGTTGCGGGTGGGATTTGGCTATGAGTTGTAATGTATTGTTGCGGAGGTGAGGCTGTATGAATTAATGATTCAATCGTTTAACGATTACTAGCCCTCTAAGTTCAAGTGTGCTACACGCGCAGAGAGCGCCGCTATCATTTTTTGTCAGCCAATGGCAATACACTTCATCCACCTATCGCTCTGAAGTTGCCCTCTAAGCTTCAATTCGATACTATCGCGTTCGCCCTTTTATAATAGGAATAGCCATCGTTTTTCTCCTGGCAACTCGAGGAAAGGTTAGGGCTGCACGAGAGCGAGACAATACAATATTTCTGTAATTATTGTCTTGTTCTTGCAAATTCTTGAAAATTTCTCTCTTGTTTTGGCCATTTCAGTCAATATGAAAAGTATTATTGTCTTGTCTTGAAATTCTTGATCATATTGGAGTTACGCGAACATGCGACAAAAAGCGAGTCGATTATATAGAAAATTAAAGGTCCACGTAAAAGCGGTCCACGCAGACCTAAAATAGTAAGTTTTGAAATAATTAACTTTTTCACTGTCGCGCGTCTCCGTAGCTCCTTTTTTGCGAGGACCTCGTGACCCCGGATATTTGGGTTTCAGACTTTTTTAAATGATTTAGTGTTAAAAATCCTCCTCTCTTAAAAAAGTGATGACAGGATGTTAGGAAGCATTTAAAGAAGCAATGCGATTGGTTGTTGATGGTTCAATATCCGGTCTGAATAACACCAAAATTCAAAATGTTCTTTGATATAAAATGAATATTTTGATATAGAAATTGATTCAATGATTTATATGTGCATTTGCTGCCGACCAGAGTTTAGTTAATCCGCCGCCGCTAGGCGGCGCACCCTCTCCCTGTAGCCTCACGTACCTAAGTAAGCCGGTTTGAGAGGATATATTGCGTGTCGCCGACTACCACGCCAACCTTTATCACTCGAACATCTCGTTAGTAGATGGTCTTCAGCAACTACCGAAGTTTATTGAATTATGATTATTTCGATAAATTTTAAGTTATTTCCAAGACAAGCCAAGATTCTTTACATTCTTGACACCACAATCTTGATATTGTATCGAAAATAGTAGCATTTAAATATTGTATTGATTATTGTATTATAGCAAGACAATACAATATCAAGATTAATCTTGCTATATCCTCGTTCGGCGATGGTTTCTTCATGCATTATTGTTATGGAGAATTCTTTGAATTATATTTTTAGTGTTGACTCACAAACTTTCAATTCACTAAAGTGTTAACTAAAAATATCAGTCTATAAAAGAAAGGTCTGTAAATGATTTAGAAGCTCCTCTGGAAATGAAACACAATTTTTAGAAAAAGGGAAAGAGAGACGGGAAACGGCCAATTCACTGTAACTACGTTCAGAAAAGTGATCTAGTTTTCTGGACAAAATGAAATTTCTTTCTTTTATTCGGGCGTATTAAAATTAGAATAAAGAAGCGTCTTTTTCTCTATCTAACTGTGTCAAGGAAGAATTCGTGTTCTTTGACCAATTTCATCGAATTACGCTCTTACTCCTGCAATCATTTGAAACTTATAAAACCATATTTCTTTAAAACAAAAAAAAACTCGTTTCAAAATATTATGAAACCAATTTTCCAATAAAAATTTAATCCTTAATATCAATTCCCACTGTCTTTCAAAAGAATCGACGGATATCTCTCAATACCTCCCAACCGTTAAACTGTAACTTCCCCTCCGAACCCTCATCCCTTTCTCTCTTTATTCTCAACCACAGCGATAGTCAGCTACCCTGTCTTCCATCCCGAAAAGTCAAAATCCCATCCACACAAGGCGATCTAGCAAACAGACGTCGTCATCCCTCTCACTTAGTGTATTATGGAGATGCGGCTGTTGGTTTTGCCCCCTCGGAAGCACCTCAAGGAGACGCTGCAAGCGCGCTAGCGCCTTCACTTGTTGATGATTTAAGCGCACGCGCGCTATGAAAGCGCTTGAATTGAGCTGTACTTAGGCAAGAGAGCACGTGCCATTTCGTGATGTGTATGCGTGTGTGCGTGACGGATTTTTCGAACGTCGATGGGCAATTGGAGCTGGTTAATAGTAATGAATGATTAGAAGCGATCAGGCTGTGGTGGGTTTTTTGGTGGTACATCATGAATGATTGAACGGGTTGATGGGACATTGATGTTTGATGACTGGGAGGTAATGAATTTATCGAAGGTGAATTATGATTTTAATTATGTGAATAATTAAATTTATCGTTTAGCTGGTTATTTGTTGGTTGATGACTACGAATCTATATTTGAGCAACGTTACATGTGCGTCATCAAAGGCTGCGACCACATATCATTTTGACATTACAGGAACCATAACAGTGGCTATGACTATATTTGGACTATATTTTTGTAATAAAAACATATTTTAAAAATTAAACTTTGAATTATTCTCATCATCAATGTTAACCAGCAATTATTTCATAATTGAATGGAAGTGCTTGCTTCACCGACTTTAACTTTTTACGATACTTCCATTAACGGTCTCATAATCGTTCTTTTATATCTCTTTCACTCTGTGTCCCTCAAACAACGGATATCACTTGAACCCGCAAACCGGCCGTTCAAACTTTTCGTATTTATTATAATTTCGCAATGAGCGGGGCGCTCCAGTGACATTCGGCGCAATAATTCTGGCAGGCGCCCAAGTAGTGGCGAGCCGCGGCGTCGCTTTGAAGGCAAAACCTGCGCCAAAATTAACAGGTTAGAATTTCAACAGGTGAAAAAAAAGGAAGCGGGTGCGGGGAGAGACACGAACGTGCAACAGCCCCGCGCTGCGAACTTTTCTGATCCTGTTCGACGAACTTTCCGGTCGCCCGTTGCGGGCGGAAAATCGGAAAATCGCCGACTTCCTCTCTCACTTTCGTTTCCTCAAAAAAGCGGTCCTCGCACCTAATAAATCCTTCAGCCGTCCGGTATGGTGGGAGGGCGTGAGGAAAGGAAGTATTCGAGTCTACTTTTCGCGCAGTTTGTCAGTCACGTGCGCGAGGAGAGAATGGGATATATATGCACCGAGACAGTTATTACAGTCACGGCGGGTGTAATATATTGCCCGGATGTTTCTCGAAAAATAATTTTGTTCCTTGTATACGTACCTTGTACATATAAGTATATACGTTAGGAGATGTTTTTGGCGTGGATATTAGTTACGTGTATAAAATGTCATCAAAATTTAATAAAGGTTAAATGTATTGCGATTAAAATAATAATTATAGAGAATATTGCAAGATTTATGAACAGCTAAATTTTAGTATTATAATACAACGTTATGCAAATAATTTTGTGGACAGCAACGAACGCAACTTTGCATGTATATATAATAATGTTGGAATATCAGTACTAAAACAAATTGTTTGCATTATAAAATTCTTTCATCAACCCTGGTAGAAATATCAAGCATAAGTTAGCTGTTTTCGAGTTAGCTTTATGGCTGAACATGTACATTGTTTATTACTTCATAATTACGTACCAATCAGAAATACATTATGGTATTTACACTTCATAAGATATTTTAAGTAAAAATAAAACTTATTACATTAATTATATTACTTTTTTATCATAATTTTGTCTAAAAATGCTGCCATTTAATTAACACGTTAGCTATAAAATACAGTTAATGTTCTGCCAGGGAATTATTTCTTAAAAAATAATTACAACCCAAACCATTACCGAAAAATCTCAAATGCTACAACCACATAACAATATAATTCAACCAGCAACATCTCAGCCTCCGACACTCAAAGATCCGTGCACACCTGCCCGTGCCTACCTACCTACCTGCTTGCTTTACCGAGAGAGAGAGAGAGAGAGAGAAAGCGAGAGAGGGAGAGAGAGAACGGGCGCAAGGCGGCGTGCACGCGGCGGCACACACCGCACTGCGGCACTCGCACATCCATCCTCCCTCCTCTCTCTCTCCCTTCCACACGTCTACGTCTACCTGCTACCGGGCTACTATACCCCCTCTGCCCCCCGCGCGATGCAAATGCATAAATAACCCTATGCGCAGGCGCGTGTATGCACGGTGGCGCTGAATTGAAATAAAGCCCTTTAAGCGTAGGCAGGCGCGCACGTGTATAGTGCTGGCGGATTGCGAAATTCATTTAGTCGGGTAGCCGCGACGACGGGAGTCTTTCATTATTCACAGCTACGTCCAGAAGTGTGGATTTGTTGATATATGAGTGTGCGAATGTGGGAGGTTTGTTTGTTTGTGGGACGCGGGGAGAGGGTTTTCCAATTTTTGGGTACAACAGTGGAAGTTAACCAGGCGGCGAGTATAGAGATGAATTGTTTGAGAAGTTGGTACTTACTGTTGATCAATATTTATGATTGCAAGTGTCGGGACGAGTGAGTGTGTATTTGCCGGGGAAAGAGAAAAAGTTTGATTTTGAATTTGAAATGTTGACCTATAGGCGAGGGTGATCGAAAAGAGGTAAAAATGAAACCGGAGGGTCGAGTGAGCGGGGTTTGCGTGTGAATGAAATTTGAATTGAGTGGAGGATGTGTCATCATTAGATTTTGAAAAGTTAACAACGTACCTGGGGTATATGCTGTTAGAGCGGAATATCGATTCGAAATTAGTGTCCGTCCAGTTCCATCTGTATCTACTGCATTTAAAATTTTTTTATTTCTTTATTTTTAGATAACGAAGCTGTATTTTTATATAATTTGATCGCAAGAATCAGATGAAAATAGAAAAAAAAATTAAAAACTAAACAATACTTTATAATCTTTTCTAATTTACCCCCACAAAACATAAACCTCAAAAATGTGAAACTTCCCATAAAGCCCGCGCGCAAGCCGTAAATATGTATCCAATCCCACGAGGGCAATTCCTTTTTTCCAGTCTGTACAACCGGTCCACTCTGTTCTGTCCACTCTGTATACGCCCGTCGCAGCAACATTGAAAAAAATTAAAAAATTGAAAAATTTTCCACTCCTCCAACTCTCTCACGTATAGCACAAGCACATCTATACGCAGATACCCACGCGTAGCGATGTGTAAATAAAAAAAGGGGCACGCGCTCTCGTGTACGAAAGTGCAATATTTCCTCGTTGACCTTAAAAAAAAAGTTACAGAAAGTGCATGTGTATATACGCGTGCGGCCGCGCGTTCGTTCTGCACCGAAGCAGAACGAGCGCACGCGCGCAATAGAAAGAGAGAAAGGAAACTTCGGAGTTATTAATCACGTCCGTCTCGCTTCTTCTTATTCTTCTACCTCTACCCTCGTCCATCCCGCTCTGATTTTCCATTCTTCGCCCTCACTTTTTTTGCAGCGCCGCCGGTACCACCCACTCACTTGTTTCGCTCTCGTACACGTGTATATGCATACACACGTATATGTATAAGCCAGCCTTGGGTGTCGGGTAAAAATCGCGTTTGCCAGGCTTGCGCGTGCGCATCCCTTTGAAAAAAAAAAAAAAAAAATTCGTGAGTCTCTCCGCGCTCGGGCGGAATGGTTATCGAAATTCCGTTGACCCCGTTCTTTGCGCGCCTATGCCATATGCGGTTTTTCCCTCACACACGTATAAAACACTGCACGTTACGGGCATAAATTTTCTTCAACCCCCACCTATACTCTCTCCTGCGCTTTGTTATTTCGTGTGTACGCCGGATGGTTTTTCGAGGTCGGCGTAATTACGCGCGATTTTCCTCTATTCTAACGGAATGAGTGGGTGAGAAAAAGAGAGAGAAAGCATCGGTAGATATATATACGTATTGTTTCATGTGTGCGCGCGTGCGGATTTTGAGCACGGAGGTGGATCTTAATCAACGCACATTAATTGAAACAGAGAAGAGTACGCGCGCTCTTCCGCGCACGTGTGGGTGCAATTCGATTATAAAATAATTTAGTAGATGCGTTTTTTAATTAAAAAAATCGCACTTGCCGAAATGAGGCGACCGATGGGGGATATATTTTTGGACAAAGTGGTTTTGGATATACATTTTTAATTGGAATAATAGTTATTTTCTTATATTTTTCTTCGTTGTAATATATAAGTATATAGTTCAAAAAGCCGCGCTAGCAAAGTGTCAAAACCTATGACCCCTCAATTAAAAAATTTTTAATTAATCAGTAAAGCATCTTTCCTCGTCGCTTCGGCTCGGAATCCACTTAACCAGCGAGCAAAGCGTCGTCGTCGTAGGTCGCCCTCCTAACGAGCAATTTAAATGCAAAAAAATCGCGCGACGGTCGAAAAACCATGACGTTGCTGCAAAACGAAGAATCAAAAAAAAACGCGAACCCACTGTCCATTATATACCTTTCACCCTCTACCTCTCTCTTCTTTTAATCCACACCCACGCGCAGAATTATGCCGTTCAAGCGCAGCGACAGAGAGATCGCAAGGGCAAAGGAAAAGCTCCGCCGCGAGAGGCATTTAAACGTGCGCGAGGCGAAAAAGCAGCAGCAGCAGCAGCAGTGGAGGGCAGGTAGAGTGCATGTGTATGTATACGTGTGCGGATATACAGTGCCACTCTCCGCCAAAATTCTTTTTTGTCCGCCGCTTGCTTTTTCGGGAGGAGAGTAAGAGACAGACTGGAGCACTGTGTTAAGAGGGTCCCTGCAGCTGCCGCCGCTGCTGCAAGCAGAGTCGCGGGAGTTTTTTTAAATCTCAGCTTTTCGCAATGACGGATTATTTCCTTTTTTCGTAGGGTTGTTCGCTCGGTTTTCGTTAAAGTATGAGAATTAGTGGTAATTAATTTTTGGTTTTTCAGACGAGAAAAAAGTTTAGCTGAGATTTTTGAAGCTTTTCCAAACTTATGGATTTGGGTTGCGGATTTCGCGAGAACGGAGGCCGAGTATAATCTTATTTGAATATACGAGCCGGTATAATCATTTTGACTCGGAGGTGTTGCTGTACAAGAGAGAGAGCTCGCGGCTAGGTTTGAATTTCAGGAATAATACTCGAGGTTTGTATAATGACGCGGCAGCTGCGCGCTGCGTGCGGTTTTAAAATCGTTATGTGTACTTTATTCGGTGGATCCGGACGATGACATTAATTTCGGGCATCACGTGATCTCTTAACGAAAGGTGAAACGCGAAAAAATGGAGTATTGCGGCGTGAGAATCGCGGTTATCTTTGAAACTTATATAAGAAGAAATATTTTATAACGTAAAGCAGAAAAGGCGTTGCGCTGAGGGAATTTAAAATTTTATCAGCTATATTCTCGGCAATATGGTATCTCGGCTCGTTGCAGAGAGAGGGAGTATCAGAATCGCAATAATACATGAGTAATAATTCTGACTATTGATCAATGGCTTAATAATACGTATATATAGGTACATGCGTGTATAATTCACGGCGATAAATTGAGCTTATATATTCGTAATATAATGTTTGAGCTTATAATATAACAATATCAATTTCACATATAATGCAGCTCTAATCAATCGATACCCTACAATTACATAATTGCTATATATCCCAAAATTAATTGCGCACCACATTTTTTCCACGACAATAAAAAAGAATGATCACCTAAAATTCTCGAAATAAAAAGAGCAACTCCAATTACATACGACCGCGCGCTTCATTCACCTTCAGCACGCGTTCCAGCTCTTTCCTCGTTCTCTCGCGACCCGTCGGGATTTATTATCGACGAAAAAAACGGCGACGCGGAAAGCAGATTCCCGAGTAAGAAGACTTGCGCGCGAGCTCACTTTTTTTCCCCCGCGGGCGACGCGTATTTTAGAAAACAATGCACTTCTGCCGCGCCGCGCTGTATACAGCCTCGTTCCACATTCGTATATTCCCCGCCCCGCATACCGCCCGCACTACACGCTCTCGCCCTTTTTCTCTCTCTCTCTCGTTCTCCGCGCGCCTCATTCGCGCTCCTTTTTATATTCGCCCGACGAGCAGAATAGCCAATCGAACATAATACGGAGGATCGAAGAGAGGGAGAGATAGTTGAAATGTGCACATTTTTTTCCGCGGCGGTGCGCGCGCGTGCATTTTCCTTTCTCGTCGACTTTTTCCGTCGTTTTATTGTTTCCAAAGTCGATGGAAAATATTTGTTTCCGTATTTACGGCTTTGCGATCGCGTGTGTACCATTTCTTTTCCCTTTTATGACCCCGGATTTTTCTTATTTCTCATTTCCGGAAAGGTGCGCGCGGACTAATTAAAAAAGCTTATTGGGGCACGTGAATATTTTCTCAATTTTATGGTCGAAGACTATTCAGCGAGAGGCGATAAAACGCTTAGGGGAATATCCGATCGCCAGTAGCGGTGGGTGTAGGAGATTACTTTATGACAATGGAGAACGTCGATAGTGGGTTTTAGGTAAAGTAAAGATAGACGTTTTTTTATGTAATGGCATGATGAAAATAATGTCTGATTATGGCTGCTTACCGCCTGATCAATTGCACAAAGGAAGTCGTGAAGAATGAAGAGCGTGAGCTATACGGATGTAAAGAATGTACAAACACACATCCGTCTATAATCTTGTCTATTATAGTTAGCATGAAATTTTTATTTAGCATACATTATATACTGTGTAAAGATGAGAAAAATCGAATGCAATTACATCCGCAGTGTAATTGGAATAGCATAAGTACAACTAAAGTATGTCGGCTATATATGTTGTGCTTATAAAGAAGATTGCATGAATTTTTAATGATATATACTACTAAATTGCTGTAAAAAATATATCATTACACAAATGTCTTTATTAAATAAATCGCTTATATATTTTAATTTCGAAATTCAGATATGATTTGAACGATGGAAAAACATTTGTATTGATCCCAGATATTTTAAAACCAAAAGTTAAAATAGATTTACATTCAATGCGCAAACTTTCTTATTTACGTTATTTCCACCTTTTTAAGATGCCATTCGAAGTCAAATTGAAGAGGATACGCTATGCCGAAACTCTCTCTGAAATTTATACCTTTTAACGTGTAATACACCACGAAGCCCTCCAATGTTTCACAGTCGCGTGACCGTCGCATTAAACGCTCTCTTCTATACTGAAAATCGTATTCATTTCAAAAAGCTCAATATTGCTATAGAAATTTTCCAAGCGGACTGCGGAGAGAGAGCAGCGAATACAGCGCAAGCTTCTGTATATACCTATACTGCAAAACGTCGTCGATTTACTTTTATTATACACGAGTAGGATCTTTTACAAAATTTTCTGGAAATGTGTGTAAGTAGAGTTTCGCCAAATTCGCAATGTTTTGAACGAAAAGCGTTTTTTTTTCTTTTTGCAAACATAAGGAAAATACTTACATTTTTGGACAACTTCAAATTCTTTCCTACATACAAATCCTTTTCATTCACCCCCTGTTTATAGCTTAACTTACTTCCGACCCTTCCGCGTTCCTCCTCACCCTGCTACCCTGCAAAACCCTTAAATCCCACCTCATCCACTTAATCGTCGATAAACCAATTACCCTCTCCCACCAAAAAAGCGACAGTCCCTCTCGCCTCCTCCTATATTTATCTTACGACACTCTCTCCCCACTCCTCTGCACACATCACGGGACGCTCTCCCGCGCGTAAGCGGGCTCTGCTCCTTTTCCCTTATTTGCTTTCCCTGCCCCTGACCGGCGCGTGTACATCCATGCATAGATATATACGTGCTGTACGCGAGAAAGAGCTAGAGAGAGGGAGGTTGCGTTATACGTCATTTCACCACGTCAGAGAGAGAGCAAGTCGCAGAGCGGGCGGGCGGTATTGATCGGACGGTGGGCGAGCGAGGCTCGCGCGGGAGGAGGTGGGAGTGAGTGAGTGAGAGGGTGAGAGAGAGAGTTGTACACATAGCGTGTGTAGTTTCTCGCGCGCGCGCGCTCTCTTTTCTGTGTCTCCGAGTTCCCTCTCTACTTCCTACCTCTATCCTCCTTCTTTCCACGCTTGCACACCTGCGCACACTCTCGTTTGGTCTAAGTTTTACAACTCCATCGTCCGGCCTTGTTTTTTCACCTGCCGCGGCCGATAAGCGAGACCGTGATGGCATAAACACGAGATCGAAAAATAAAAAGTCACATACAGGCTGGAAAATGGTCGCACGCGCACGCGTATATATACACCGGTGATAAATAACTGCTGCTGCTGCTGCGGTGGCGGCGGCGCGCGAGAGCGGCAAAAAGTCACACGGAGCCGGGCGAAAAAGAGGCGGACGCGCAGTATATAGCTCTATAGCGACGGCTTGATGTATGTACATATGGACGTGGCGGCGAGGAATTTCAGCCGGACGATAAGCTCGATTTTATGGATCTTTGCAGCGCGGGAAAGTGGTGCCTCTCTCTCTCTGCGCCCTTCCAAGCGTCGTGACAGAGAGGTCGATGCTGAGCTTTCGGAAAATGGTCTTGCTTTATAGGTGCCCGGGTTTAGTTTCCCTTTTTATTGATGCATGCGCGCGACTCGTTTGTATATATCGGTCGCGACTTTTTGAACGGAAAATTAGTCATGATTAGTGAAAATGTTTAACTTATTAGTACTTTTATATACTTTTTTTATTTCCATGCAGATATTACAAAACCGCGGTTAAAAAAAAAATCATTATATCTATAAATGAATATTCTGAAAATCTCCGAATTATCTTGACTGAAGGTAGGTATAAAAAGTCGTTGATACAAGAACCGTCCCTAGACAATAATAGATAACTCAATAAACGACGTGCGCGGGAAAACAGCATTACCCTGTCCAAGCGAATTAAAGCGCAAACATCATGTCGACCCGTCCCCCTAATTCTCGTATCCTCCACCTACAGCATAATCCTATGTGCCGCTGCTTTCAATTTTAACGTCATCGCACCCGGGCAAAGGCGCACGCGAGCGCGCGCATCACAACGAAATTATACGCAGAATCCGCGCGCCTGGGAAACAAAGCTGAATTCCGCCAAAGTGGATTTATATAACAATCTGATATACCGCCCGACGTCCGTATATATACTCGGACCGTACAACAGTGCATAGATACACAAACACATATATAGTGTATAAAAAGTTCGTCGTGCGAGGAAAGCACTCGCGTTAAGTAGCGCGAGGATTGACTCTTTCGTTCGCTCGCGATTGATTAGCACGCGGGTGAGTTTTTTATCGATGGTTTTCCGGTGAAGGAAAAAGTTATGAGGAGGAGTAGAGGTTGAGAGGATGAAGTGGGAGGGTGGTTTAGTAACGAAGTGTTTTATTTTTTTGGAAGTTGGGGGTAATTTGGTATGTAGGGATACGGTCTAAGGATAATTAAGCGAGAGATTTCAACGAGGGTTTTTGAGAGTCGAGTTGCGTAGTAATCAGCCCAGATTGATCGGATTGAAATAAAGTGTATTGTTTGTGGTTTCGGATTTGCAATGAAGACTATAAAAAGTTTATCAAAATTGAACTTCATACGAAAATTCTTCAATATGGATAGATATTATCTAGATTTAAAGTACATAAATCTGGATTATATATAGCTGGATAGGAAAAGTGTCTTTTTGAAAAATGGTTTAAAAATATACTCGAAATAGACGAAAAAGGTCAACTGTCAATTGGCGCGAGGGAAAAAGGGAAGATACAAGATACATGGCGTCTGGAAACTTTTTCAGATATTTTTGATTGACATTTTTAAAGATACTGCTTACCTATAGATATAGCACGTACATCACAAGTGAATAAAATTTTCTCACTCGAACTTTATTCACCAGAACGTATTTGAATTTGTAATCATAGATGTTTCGTGTCAGAGTTTATCTCATAGTAATACTTTTATAAATAAAAATTGCAAAAATTCTCAATTCAAACAACAATATCCCACAATGTAACAAATTTCTCGCATACAAAGTACAAGATTCACGTGACCCCCAAATCAATGCGCTGCCGTAAGCATCAAAAGCTTACAACGTGTCCTTCTGGGCAAAAAACAGCATTAATTCCTACCCCCTCCTATAAATATCCAGCCTATAGATCCTCCTCTCCAGAGCGCAACAATAGCCGCTATTAGACATCCCTCTATCCGGCGAATCGAATCTGATATCGTCTCACATCCACCCACCCGCACACACACATAGATCCGAAAAAAGATACAGACACACAGAGGGACCGAACGTCCTTCAGGACGGGCGTATATTCGGCCCACGGACGCGGGGGCTTCAATCTGCGCCTGGCCTGAAACACTTTTGATTGCAAAAAGAGAGAGAGAGAGAGATAGAGATGCTGCGCGAACGCGCGTGGCAATCATGCGCCCGCGGCACCGAGATTGCTCGGCTCATCGTCGGGGCTTTCTTCTTTTCGCGAGGGAGAAGGCGCGGTAGTAGCAGCCTGGTATACGTTACATATAGGTATATACAGCGAGCGAGGTATCAATTCGCCGGGCCGCCCAGCTGACACACAAAGATATCTCGCTTACTCGTTCGGCGAGAAATAAAGAATCTCGCGCATAATGACGAGAAACCTCGATATTCTCCGCGGATTATCGAATTCCGCTATATATATATGCGCGTCTAAAGATGGAAGGGTATATATAAGTCGCGGTGGAGTCGATTTTTCTCGCGCTGCTGTCGGCAGCATAGCGTTTATCTTACATTTGAATGCGCGCGATTATGAGAGAGAGAGAGAGCGAGGAGAATGGATATTAAATTTATATTAGGTGCAGTTTGCGAGGGAAAGGAGTAGTAGTATGAGAGAGGGAGACTGGAGAGAAGGAGCGAGGAGGAAGAAAGCGGAGGAAGTTGCTTAGGGTGGAGAGGGAGGGAGAGTTTTTGTTTGAAAATGTGTTGAGGTAAGCTCTTTCAGTTGCGCAGAGGGCGCAAGACTATATGCGCGCAAGGAGGCAGTTGAAAACGAGTTTATTCAAATAGCAGAAAACGAGACGACGCCGGGCAGTTTCGAAAATGCTAATGATGGCGTGGCCTGGATAAAAAATATTCCCTTACGCGCGTATACGTTAGATCCAATATTGCGCGCGCGCGCGCCTTTGGGGTTGGTAAAGCGTTATTTATGGCGTGGCTTTTTTTTGTCGTCGTTGTTGGTCTTTTTTTTGTGGAAGGGTCGACGTTGGGAATTAGTTGCTTTGGAAGTGAAGTATTTATTATTTTTATGTTCCTTTTTTTTTATTAAGAGGAGGGAAATAAGTAATAAAAAAGCCTTTAGTTTTTTGTAGGATTTTTTCCTTTTCGAAAATTGCCTTCTGTTTTATAGCTGCGTATAGATTAAAAAAGTAATGCTGAACAAAAACCTTTTTTCCACATCCAAGATTACGTCTTATTCCGGGACCTTCTTTATAACACTGTAGTAGCATAATTAACCGCAGAAAAAGTCTCCTGCCCTCAAGGCAACCCAAAAAATCTCACAACAACATAGTTATTCATCGGGGAGATTAGCGTGTACCCTATATTATACGCGACTCGTCAAATACAAATCACCGTCATCAATTCCTCCTCCCAATACCACTTTTTCCCCATACGGTCCTATAAAAATCACTTAACTCCCGACGACGCAACCCCGGGCGAATATCAATCCTCGACGACGAAAAAAAGGGGCGCAAAATCAGCAGTTAGTATATTTACGCCCGTTGCTAATCCACCATCCGTCGTCATCGATTCGCCAGTCCATTGCCGCTCTGCCCGTCGTCACATAAATCACCGCCGCCCTCCCGTAAAAAGAGCCCGGCTACTTACGTATATATATGTACGTTTTTCCGTTTCCGCGCACGCGTCCGACCAATTATTTCCTCCGGAATTTTCAATCGATATAGGTATATATGGCGACTCTACTCTATTTGCCCATCACATCGACGTCGAAAGTCCTGACCGCAGCGAGGGCAAAAAACACGTCGGCAGATAGAGGAGAGAACTTTTTTTTTCTCTTTCTGCGGGCCGCGCTGATTGCGGAGGTCCGATTCGTTAGCGGCTGGCGCGAAGAGCCTCTCTCTCTCTCCCTTTTTCTGTCGCACGCGCTAGTAGGGACGCCGCTACTTCAGCGGCGATGAATTCCTTTTATATATATATACGTATATATACTCCGCGTTTGCTGCGCCTCCGCTCTTGTTATATATATCTACGTCTTTACCCTCCGCGTGTTTTTCCCCTCTTTGATCCTGAATTCGAAATACCAGGTAAACACGCGGTGATTAGTGCAGTGCATGCGCATGATAAAAAAATATGTATGTATGCGTATGTCTCCGTATACACGTCAGCGAATAGGTTGGTGTATGTGTGTGTGTTTTCATCGCCACTTGTAGACCGACGCGGCCCATTGTTCCGAACCGCGCAAAAGGAAATGTCTGTCGCGGGAGGGGGTTTATTTTTTCCGCGTTCTCTACCTCCTTTGTTTTTTTCGCGCTCGGAGGTTGTTTTTTTTGCAAAAGACACTTTGCGTGTCGTTCACCCGAGCCCGCGTCGCACGATGACGTCGTTTTTTTGTACGAGAACGCGAGAGTTTTCCATATAGAGACGCGGCGCGACGTACTGTGGGTAATACGATTCAACGCGCGTGGGTCTCGCTTTTTCGAGTTTTATTTCAGGCAGGGAGTGAGAGAGAGAGTCTGCGTGGATGGCGCGAGTGTGTGCAGTCGAGCGACTGAAGAGTTTGCTTTCTGAGTAGAGGCGCGCGCGGTTTTTAGTTTTAGATAGTTGAGATTGACACGACGGGCTGTCTGGGTCTTTTGATTCCGAGAGAGTCGCGGTTGAAAGGGGCTGGAGTGCAAAAGTTCGTTCTACTTGGAATTGCGATGATGTCATTTAGTTTTAATAAGCTCGTGGCGACTGTCATTCATACCGACTGAAATTAAAATTCTTTTAAAGAACGAATGAAAAATCGGTGAATAATTCGATAGACTTTTTACTTTTGCCCCTCGACATTATGTGATACAGGAGAAATAGCCGAAATAAAGGAACAATTGTGCTAAATTGCCGTATTTTCGGAAGCCAGGCCAAAGATACACAGCCGGCTGTTCTATCCGGGGCGCGCGAATGCATAAATTTACGCGCGTGACGGGCGCGCCGGTCACGCGAGACGCGGATGATATATCGAAAGCCCAATCTGCTGGCGCTCTTCGGGATTCGGCGTGGTCGTCGTCGTCATCGCACGCTATTACAATACGCTACATGTCCTGTCGCGATGCTCCCGAACGGTCGTATGTATATAAATATATACAGCGGATCAATTTCCTATGAATTGTCTTTCGACATTCCAGCACCTGTTGTGACGATTTTATTTTTTATTTCTGGCTTCCAAGATTACCGGAGCTTATTTATAAAACTCGGTGAAAGTTTAACAAAAAAACGTCTGGTGATTGGTTTATGAATGAGCGTCGATATACAGATCTTCGATTTGCTGTGAATGTTTCATAAAGATTTTTGAATTTTTTTTTAATTGGTGTTAATAATGATTGAGCTGAATAAAGTGAAATTTTCAATTGGACTTAATCTGATATTAAAATGAAGTGGATAAAACGTCATTATATTTAATAAAAGAAGTAGTAAAGCATTGGTAGCAATTCATTCTAGTTATGACAATATAGGTTTCACAAATTTATATTTTTTTAATTAGCAACAAAGAAAATGCAATAATAAGATGAGAGATTTGAAGAAAAAAGTCTTTCTAGAAGTTCATTAATATAATAACAAAGAAATAATAATTTAAATGTTATTATTCAATTTGTATAAAATGATGAAAATTAATTAAAAAAACAAGAAAGATGAAAATAAGTAAAAGAAATACGAAATTTATACCACTTTTCAATCAAACAGCCCACAAAAGTCATCCCTAACAATACATCACCAAAAGCACCCGTCATCCTCGTAACAGGTTCTCCCTACCCCACAAAATCCACTACCTTCTACCTCCTTTGCATCACGCCTCCGCCACTTCCGCACGACCGAAAGACAGAAAAATGTCATGCTATCGGTCTCTCTACACTATACCACCGTCGTCGTCGCCGTCTCTCCGGCTGTCTTCTACAGGCGCGCTCGAAGTTTTCTATAGCTATACGCGCGCGAAGCGATTTCGCGTTTTTGACGTGCGCGTCGATTTTTCCGCTCCCACGGACGCGTCGTCGCGAGCGAACTTTTTTATTGCGAGCACACGCCCGCGCGCGCGTATTTCAAAGTTAAATTATACAACAATCCCGGAGAGGAGTTTACTCAGTAAGTGTCGCGGAGAGAGAGATGAAGTTTCGGGGATGCACCGCTGTTTTTACGACTGAATGGATTTTCCGTGGATCGTGCGAGAGTGGGCGTTTTATGCGTCGTAAAGTTCTTTTTTTTTCTTTCTTTCGTGGGTGAAAGGGAATTGTTTAAAGAGTTGAAAAGTTGGGCGTATAATTAATTCTTATTGATTCGATCTTAGAGCATATACTACATGGAGGAAGCACGCTTATGGCGACACTGTAGGCGAGTGATGAGAGAGAAATAGATAGTTTGGGTACTATCCTTCTCTCAACGCAGGCATATGATTGGCTAAACACCCTTCGTTCTCTTGCAGAAAAAGAATCTCTTAACATCTGAATAGGCAAGCGTACAAAAGTTGCGTTTAGCTAATCACGTGCCAGCGTAAGAGGGGAAGATAATCAATCTAAGATAACCAAACTATCTGTTTCTCTCTCGTCACTCGTCTACAACATTATAGTATATAACAAAGTATCCGGTTTTACTTTAAAGCACGATAAAAACTTAATTATTTACTTAAATATTTGTAAATTAAACGAAATAAAGTTGTATAAAAATTTTGAAGTAAAATATTTAAAGACATAAAAGATTTGGCAGGTTGAAGTGAAAAGAATAATTAAAAAATTGCGTTTTTGTTAAATAACTCAAAAACTTGCTCAAATGCGCTATTGAATTTTCTACAAGAATCAATCGTTAAAATCCGAATTCGAGCTGTGTTCCGAAAATTCTACTGTGCGAGGGGCTTTGAGCCGTCTTGGAGCGCTAAGGCCCTTTTCTTATCCGGCCGCTCAATTATGGACCTTAGGAGGAGAATCATGTCGTACGTGGTCGACGTAATTTCCCACAAGCTGAGTTTGCTTTTGGTCACGTTGCGATGCATCGTGTGAGTTGTATTTTCGCTTATGCGCGGTCGAACACTTCTTTGCGTAAATTCCTCACTCGTAACAACTTGAAACTCCCGATGATAAGAATTTTTCAATTTATATAATTAAAACGCATTATAGTAATCACGTAATTATAGATACTTATTTTTAACACTACCAAGATTCACGGGCGCGTTGCGCGCATAATTTTTCTTTGATAATAAAATACTTCTAATAATATATTTTAATTACGTAACTTTTGCAATTACTTGCTTACTTCTTATATGGTTATATGGTGGTATTTTGTTTAACAATATTTTTCTTTACTTTCAAGTACCCTTCTTTCCAATTACATTATCACTCATATATTATAATATGCAAAAAAGTAATTGAAAAAAATGTTGAAATGAAAAAAAAATTCTGCCTTGATAATTTTACAAAAGTAAATAAATTATATATTGAATGTGGTATAATTTTATTTTTGATTTTTAAAAGAGATGAATGCCGTTTTAACCATACAGTCACTTCTCTTCACGCGTACCTATCTTGAATATAATTTATTATCCCGGATTTTTCGCTAAATTATTATATTTTTATTAATCGCCGCACGATTAATTGTCAGCCGCATCGCCGAGATATCAATAATTTAAATAAAACCTCCCCCGTATTACTCACTGTACACAAGCGACACGCCATATCAGCAATCAGTAGATGCGTCCCAGCTTTATTCAGACCACTTCTCTCCGTTAAATTTTGTTTCCACTCACTCGTCCGCTCTAATGGACGCACACGAGTTTATACTTTCCTGTACGAAATATAAAATAAACAGCCGAAAACAATATTTTTCCATTTCCCCACTCTCGTATCGCCATTCTTCGTATCCCTCCTAAAATCAATACACATTCGCTACACGCGTTCTTTAAAAAAATCTACGTCACGCTTCCATCATCTAAAATTGTCCCTCTATTCTCGCCTCAAAACCGCTAAAAATAACGCTGGTAGATTGTAATATAAAACCGACCTCATAATAACCAACCGAGCAACCTGTACGTACGTACGTATACCTACATACCCACCGACAAAAGACTCGGCGACCCCGTTTACCTCGTCGATTAATACCGGGCGATAGGGGAAAATCAGCGCTCTCGCGTCGATCGCTCGCGCTTCCGTGCCTATCTCTCGTCCCTATATCCTGTGGCGCGCACGAGAGAGAGAAAGCGAGAGAGATAAAGGCGATTTCGTTCCTCGCGAAGGGGGCGAGTCGAGGCCATTGATTAACGGCATTGGCGAGTCGCAAACGTGAGGCGAGTTTAGGAGGACGAGGAGAAGGAGGAGTAAAACCGCAAAGTTGGATTGTCTGCGGTGAGATTTAGGGCGGTGGGTGCCGAGAAAGAGAAAGAGGGAAAGAGAGTAGGTGATGAGGTGACTTTTGGAGGAGAGGGGGTGTTGAGGGTGGACGATGGCTGGGGTGGCTAAAGGACTGAAAGAATTGATTTGAGGATGAAAGGTGAGATAGGGAGGAGTTTGCTGATATAGGGCTCATGTTGATTCAGGGGAGGCGTATTGAATACAGAATTAATAGTAACAGCGTTATCTTGAGTAAACAAGATATTAAATGTTGAATGATTTTGAACAAAGATTGTATTTTTAATATTATTTTTAACAAATTTTTCGAACTGTAAATTTTCGAGACATAGATATATTTTGACATCATCAACAAAACTTTAATATGCTTGCCATTTTCTACCACAATGTCACAATAATGAAATACAGAAGTTTTCGTACAATTTCGTCGTTGCTCTTATTAAAAATAACAAAACATCCTTTTGTTTTTTGCAAAAAAGTCAGCCCACGTAAACGAAAAAAATTGCCCACTTCTAAAAAAAACGAAATAACTTTAATTTACAAAAACTCCGGTTCACGAAAACAGCGAAATCACAGAATCCTCAATCAACCAACACAAACGCACCCACACGAGTCGGGGCTCAGCTCGCATTCTCCTCTTTCACTCGCCTCAATCCCCCGGCTAATCATTAAAATTCAGCCGTTCCGCACAATAACACGGGGCTCGCATGCTCTCAGCTCTCTCTCTCACATATAATTCAACAAAAGAGCCTCGCCGACTCTTGGCGCGGCACCTGCCGTACCCTGCGTCGATAAGAACAAAGCCGTCCCAGGGCAATCCTCTCTCACTCACTCTCCCTCTCTCTCTCTTTCATACTTTCTGCGCTTATCGACTGCCGGATGAGCTGACAACGTGTGTGCGCGCGCTTGACAAAAGAGGCGCGCGAGAATTTATACACGCGGGCCAGCGCGCATTGTTCTGTCTTGCGAGGACCTGACAATGTGCTCTGGCACACGGTTAATAAACCCATTCAAAAGAGAGGGAGGGAGAGATAGAGCGGCTAGTATGGGTGGTGGTTTCGATGGAGCATAGGTTGTTTGTTTTCTGCGAGGTTTCGTGTGCATACGGCCTTGGGGTTGAAGGAGCTAGTCTCGAATGCAGTAAGCTTCTTTCATGTCACGCGCGAGATTCTGAAAAAAAAAGTTGAAGAAAAGATGTAGTTTGGTATGATATGCAGAAACGGTTGAATGGATATAGGAAGGATGAGTTCTAGAAATTACGTCGTTTTTTTGCAGATTTTGATTCTTGTTGGTTTTTTTACCGTGTCATTTATCTTATAGTAATACAAACAAAATATATATGAGAAAGTTATTATACATCTATCAATCAGATAAGTTTGAGCGAGTTCTTTATAATACTTTGATGCAAATTTTTATATAACTCTTCATTGATAACTGAAAAAAATTCAATACATGCAAAACTGATTTAGAAACTGGAGTTTTTTGAACCTCGATATTGCAGACAAACTTGACAAGCTATACACCGCATAGAAAAAAAACCTTATAAAAAAACTCGACCGTCGATCGCAAAAATACGCGCGTTATACTCATACTCACGACGACATTGCTCTTGCATGCGCACTCTTCGCTTTCCTCTTCCGGCTGCACCGAGGCCATTTCCAACACCTTCAACGCATGCACAAAGTTCCTCAGCGCCATCTCCCTCGACCTGCAGAACGAGAACACCAGGAAGGCCCGCTTCCCCGTGTCGATCGGACAAATCATGCATCCTGTCCTCGCCTATACATACACAGACACATAACATTATCTAGTCATGCAAAGTGACGCTACAATTATATCCATATATTCAACCGACAAAAAGCCCTCGTAAATTAAGCGACAAATACGGAAGAATTGACCCACCTTGGTACTGTACGCGATACCGTGTCGCTCGCACAGGCTATTGAGGAGGCCGCTGGCTGAGTCGCTGGGCAATCCGCTGATGTACAATTTGCCACTGCACACGACGTGTCGATGAGCCGAGTCCAGCGAGAGCTGTCGTTGTTCCTCCGCCCCACAGTCCAATGGCGTGGGATTCGCGCTGAAGCTATATATAGATATGCGTGTGTGCACACGCGAGAGATGCACTCGATTATACGGAGTTGATTGAGTAGGTCCAGCGTGTAATGTATATATGTGCGGTAGGTCTTGTTGTTGTTTGGTTTGCGTTATGTTTGTTATAAGTGCGGTGGTGATCGTGTTTATGCTAATTTTTGTTAAGGCTGTGGTATCGTTCTCTTTTATCTTTATGATATGGATGTTTGAAATACTAATTAGGCAGTTTACGTTAAATTATGAATGTGCAATGTTTGATGTTTTCTTATTCCGTTTTCGTATAATATTAAAGACACAATCGTGTACAGTAATGAATGAAACGTGACGATGTTTAAAACTTGTTTTGAAGTAATAGTAATTTGGTTCATTTACCTTGCGGAAATTGGTATGTTTAAGCAGAATCGTCTCCAATCGTCGAACGACAGCAAGTCCGTGTAATAAGGATCAATGTCCACTACCCAGTAATTTAATTCCTATACGTAATACGCACGTGTCGTTGTGAATTGTAAAAAACAGGTTGTGTCGTGATTTTGTAATAAATGAAATATAGAGATGTATCATGTTATCGATCATAAATTTTGTAAATTTTAACTGCTTCTGTGAATATAACATTGACATACAAGTGTATAAAAAAATGGTCATAAAATTTTGCAATCATTTAAATCCATTCATGACTGAACAAACCATATTCTACTGTAACTTAAACTAAAATCTTATACAATTCATCTAAAAATTCATAAATATACCCCATCACCGCCATCCTCGTCCTCAAACACCACGACGTCGACTCCGAAGAACCCGACGTACGGCTCGACCAGTAGCATATTGCCGAGCTGTACCACCAGCTCCTGGACCGTCTCGTCGGGTAAGGCCGTCTGGGGTATGATGTAACCGAGGTCCTCCCAGCCACAGCCTGAGCGCGTGCGCAAGACGTCGGCACTGGCGTGTAGACAAGCCGCCGCAGTGTCGTGCTCGATGAAACAGCCCAGGCTTAGCGCGCGGTGTGTCGTCCCGGCCGGGTAGGCTGTTAGCACACCGCCTGTTGGCAGAGGTTTGGGGGTATGGATTATGGAATTGTATTGTATTGTTTTGCAGCTGGTTTTTTTTTTAAGAGAAGGAGCGTGGGATACTGAAATTAACGATGTTTTATAGTTAAAGTGTTAATCAAACGGAAGCCATTTTAAAGAAAATCAATACATAACAGTAAGACGATGTATATTCTAAATGTATATTACTTGTAGTTAAAATATCAAGTTTATCAAATGTAAATGCCAAAATTTACTGATTGCTACACAATTATCAAATAAAAGCATTATTGTTCAAATAAAAGAATATTGTCTACCAAGAGAAATTTTAGATTTTTCGTGAATGAGAATGAATTATTTAATTTAGTGTATGTAATGATACGACATTAAGGAGTACAATGAAATGGTATCACACACAGAAAATTGGGGTAATCTACTAAATTATCGTCGCCTCCCACGTTGACTTAATTAGTAGTGATCTTCCATTTCGTAGAATAATGCAATGGCCCTCCTTTCGTAATCTTCGTCGTGAATATCCCTTTCGAATGCTACGATCTTCACCATTACCACTTCGACTGTTATAAGGAAAAAGATAACTACGAATGCCGCGAGATTAGATTTTTCTTCGCCAAACGTAGCTCTGTCATTTTTCAAGAATAGCAAGGATAAAAGACATTTCACAACACAGGCCATGTTTTCCGAAAGATTTATAAACCACAAAATTTCGATTTATGTCAAACAGCACATATAGCACATGTTATTTTATTTGAGAGAACACTTTAATTTGTAAATTATCACTTATGCACAAACAGCTTTTAATTGTCGTTATTTTTTTTTTTGTTCAGAATCACAAGATTTTAAGAATTTCGTATTTTAGAATATAGGATAGCATACGAATCACTTGAAGGCAAGAACACGTTTGACAGTAATTTTCGACGATTTGACTTTTGAAATGATGAATACATATAACAAATAATAATACACAAGATAAATTCGACTCGCCTGCCGTTAATCAAACTGCATACATCAACCGAAAATGTTGCATCAATACTGTATACATAATTACACGTTTATTTCACTTGATCAAGTCGCTAAATTAATTGTAAATAAATCAGTAAGTTGTTTATCAACAGTTTGCTGAACCGATGAGCCTGCGCTCGATTGTCATTGCATTAATTTGTAATCAATCCGAACTGATGTTACTGGTAAACGTTCCGTAATTTGGTTTCCGTAAATAATGTTTGATATTTCGCAACGAGACTATCGTCACACGATTCGAGCCAACTATACAAAGATTTTTTTTTTGTTAATTGTAATATGGCAATTAATTCAAGGAGCGATAATAGTATCAATGAGTAACATTTATAATGCTGCTAATAAATTCTGGTGAATTTAGAAAATAAAACATTAAATTGAAGATATTATATTAGACGATGAGCTGCTTCTACATAATAAATTTACTTTAAAATTTTAAAATTCATTATCTTAAAGCGTTCGCTTTAAAAGTAGGAAACCTGACATTATCTTATCCATTTTTCGTCTTCTTATAGTTAAATAATATTCAAACGACTTTTAAGATTTTAAAATGAAAAATTTAATTATCTTTAATAAAATAATATTGGTTATAAATAGGATATTCGAATAAAAAATTATCTTCATCAGAATTCACTGCACAGTGTCTCTCATTTTAACTAGCGTACAAAGATACACTTTGCGAAGAACAATAACAGCCATGACTACAATTAATTTACATATTTACATTCCAGTAACAAGTACTTATATTTAGATTATTTTCAAACAAAAGCCACGCTGCCGTCAATTAAACAAAGCCAGCCGCGACTATAATTAACGCTGCGAAAAAAGAATTACCAACCGTGTCGCTCTATTTCGACAAAGAAATCCTCGGCGTCCTTATAAGCACCCCTCTTCAGGGTCAGCCTCAGCGGCAGCACGTCGGCCAGATAACGCGGCAGATCTTCCTTATAAAGATAACAACGGAGAAAGAATTTCAATTAGGCATGCAAGACACGCGCGAATGCGCCTTTTCACGCGCGAGCCACCTTTTCCGCAGTTGCGCTGTGTTTACAGTCCACATGCAAATGTGATATAGTTTTGGGCTCGTAAACAAAAACGGAGTTTTAAATGGTCATTTCGCGTGCACGCGCGCGCTCGGAATCGTGAGAGGATGTGGGTCATTATTGTAGAGGTTTTTCGCACGTCAGCGAGATGTGCTTTGTATATCTTTTTTTTCTGCGGTTTAATGTTCGCAGGAGAGATAGTTTTGTATTACAACGCGGAAGGACATAAAAGAAAGCGAGCCGCCTTTTTTAAATTCTTAAATGCAATTAATTTACTATATTCGAAAAAAGATGGAGGATTAAAATTTTTCATTTAAAATTTTTAATTTAAAATAAAAGTTTTAACAAAATTTCATTTAAACGCTCTCTCACTTCTATTTTCATTAACCATTTCAGAGAAATGAAATAATTTGCTGAAATAAAGCTGACAATCTTTATTACCGAAATAGGAATAACCCAAAAATAGTATCATCCCTTATCCGCAACATTCACCAGCGCGCACATCGTCAAAATATCGCTCACCTTCGATCCCTCATAATCGCGGGCTTTCAGGCACAGCAACGCGCTCTGGTTGCCGCAAAAGCCGCAGTTGACCTTTACCATCCACCTCCTCCTCCTACCCGGCATCCGGTTCATCATCTCCGCCATCCTCTCGCACAACTGTATACCCCAAAGAGCACAAAGAAAAACGTACGTACACATACATATATAGAGCCATCGATGTACAGAGGAAATTCGATTCGAGAAAGCGCTTTCACGCAGCCGGCTCTTACGTCGGTGAAATTCCGGACGGCGAGGAACGGCGGATGCGGCACGCCCGCCTCTGCGAGTAGTGACAGCACGTAGTGCTTGCCGAGCAGACGCTCCTGGAACCTTAAGCAGGGACCTGTGGGTGGGCAGAGAGACGGAGGATATATTATATACGGGTGTCGTCTGATAGGCGAGAGTGCAGAGTTACCGCCAGCCGTGAGAGGCGCCGTTCGATGCAGGCGAACGGAGGCTCTCTCGCGTCTGTTTGAATGGAAAATTCGTTTGCGCGTGGGTGTTGGATGTCCGAGGTGGTTGAAAGCGTTGTTTGATGTGTGAGAGGAAAAATGATCGTTGGGATATTAGATTGTCAATGATGAATATTAATTTGGCCTTTAGTGGTAAAGAGTGTTAATGTTATTCATGAGTGAAAATTTATAAATAAAACCAATGTTATAAAGATGAATAATTTTTAAAAAGCTTATTGTACATCTTTGAAAGTTTTCCTCTAATAAATCTTTCTGACTTTCAGTCGTTAAATTTCTTTGGCATACTTATAAATCACCGATAAAAATAAGACGATCGGTTATGAATATTAACGATGATTGTCCTCGTCATCATGTACTTACACGTGGCGCAAATAATCAAAATCCACGCGCCCCGACAACATTTCTAAAAAATGAAGACAATAATAAAGTATCCAAAAATCTCACCTATAACCGCCGTCTTCAATTCGCAAGCAATGAGCACGTCCGTCTTGCTCAGTACTCCAGGAATGATAAACCCGTGACGTCCGGCCGTCAGATGTCTCACTCTGCGATAGACCTCGGGTGTGTAGAACAATGTCTCGCAGCCACTGCGGTATTTCTCCTCTACGTCTTTGCAGAAGCTTCGCGATCGGAAAATTTTTATTAGACCTCGAGAAATTGACGTAATCGAAGCGGTGTTTACCATTCCTCGTTGTTTTCGATGATCCACAGGCGCGATAAGGATACATCCGGTCGAGCAGTTCTGACGAAGTCTTGCAGAATGCACTTGGTTTCGAAGGTCGACTTGCCTGGGCATACGTAGATCACTTGGGCGTTCGGATTTACCAGCCAACCGATTCGACCGATCTGTATAACGATATTTGTTACTTTTTTCTTAATAAAGAGAGAAATAAGAAAAAAGACTGGGTGGGCTACATTACTTGTATGTTTTGTAAAGATTCGAATGCTTCGTGAGCCTTGCACCTTAGATCACATGGGAAGCTCATCGAGGGTAAATGGGTTACAACGTGAGGATTGGTTGTTATACACGTCCATCTTTTTGTCGTGCAGTTTGACCTAAAATTTATTATTTAATATTTATTTACCCTTGCACATCCAATTACACTTAATTCAAGGATTATTTTTATCTTTATTCATACATAATACCATTCTATAGCCATAAATACTGCCAATAGAAAAAAAATTAACGAACCATAATAATTACCACCAACCATCTCATTAACCTTCTGCAAAACATCGAGAACCCGAACAGCTCAATGCCCTTGAACCTATCTAGGTCCTCGAATTTATCCCTTCTCGAAGGCATCACACAAACATCGTCGCAACACGTTGGAACCTCGTTCTCGGCTTTCCCGTCCTTGAGCATGTGACACATACCCATTTCCGTGAGCTTGCCGTCCCGTTGGCGCAGCACCTCGTCGACCATGTCCAGGAAATCGCCCCACTTGCCGATTTCGTCGGCTTTGCACCGAATGCATTTGAAGGGCTTTGAAAGCTGTTCTAAGTGCTCCGAAGTAATTGTTAGAAAGTCGTTGAAGTGACGGAACACGATTGGTTTTTCCTTGGACTGACACGTTCCATAGCGTGCTTTGTACTCGCGACATGTTTGCGGTTCATCCGAGGATGTCTCGCAGGAGCAGAGCTCGAACTCGTAGCTCGTAGATGAAGAACTGACAGAATAAGAGTATTTGAATGGTTGTTAATAATGGTTTATTTAATCTGAGGTGTACCTTTCTGATCTGCCTCTTTCACATTCCAGTCTGACAGGAACGATACAAAAATCCGGAACTCTCGCTTTAGGGCATTTTATTCGCTTTTTGCGTCGTTTACGTAGAGCTTCATTCAATTCTTCTTGAATAATATCAATAAAACGCTGTAGCTCCTTTTCTTGATACGCCGGCTTGGATTTAAACTCATCGCAAAATGTTTTTATATCAAATGAGTCTGATGTGCAATCACAATCGATAAATTCATCCGACTTAGATTTGCACTCTTTGTCATAATAAAACTTTTTCGTGCACTTTTTGATGCACTCGGCCAACGGCTTGGACACGGGAATCAGATTTCTTAGCGTCCGGCGAATCACCAGCTTCTCATCTGCATTGAGTCTATTAGAATCGCGCAAACTAACCCTGTCCAGCGATAATTCTTCGCTGGACGGTAAACAAATTTTACCCATCGCGGAAGAATTTCACGATCGCGTTAAAAATAGAACTTTGTTGTTTGAACACGCGAAGCTTAAATGACGAACGCATAATTTCGAAATAAAAACGATTTGTTTACGGCATTTTGCAGCAGGTTATGATTCGACTTTGAAATATCGTCAATACAACCTGAAGTTGCTTTCACACCAGACATTAGCATATTAGCTTAAAATATTCCCACCGACAATCACAATAAAGACCGCAATATAGTTCAGTCCTATATATATCTATATATATCGACACGCATCGTGCTCACTGACGTCTTCCCACTCTCGTATATGTGTAACTACTTCTATCAACTGATTGTCAGTATACCTCTCATTATAATCAGCGGAAAAAAGGAACACACCAATACTATAAGAAAACCACTATACGATTAAAATATCGTGTCAGCCGGCATATTCCGCCTCATTATGCAACCCGTAAATATCCACACTGTCGTACTTCTGCTGCACCGCTGGAAACTCGGAAACTGGTTTCTCTCTCCTACACTCGTGCGCGCACACGCGGGGTTATCCTATACGTAAACGTAAAAAAAAACGCTCGAATGCTATATAAGAAGCGCCGAATGCCGTGTGAATCGATCTAATCGCCGTCTTTGAGGCACAAAACATACATCGCAGTCACTCGCGTGTATAGTTGGAAGCATGTCGCGATCCGTGATGGTTTACCTAATCGCACTGGCCGCTGTAGTCGCGGTCATCTGTGTTGCTGGGGTTCAGGCTGCCGAGGAAGGGGACAAGGATCACTACCCCATCGCCTGGATGAAAGTGGACGTCAAGCCGATCATTGATAACGACAGGCTGTTCAAGAAGTACAAGGACTGCTTATTGAATGCGAAGCCCGTGGGATGTCCTCGCGACGTCACTGAATTTAAGAGTGAGTAATGAAGATTTGACTATTTTTTTTCTATGGGTCTAATATTTAGAAGACTAAATAAGTGTTAGCTACTGTGCATCAAGAAAGTTAGTGAATTTTGAATGAATTATTTTATTTTTTTTTTTTTCAATAATAATTATAATTGACCACTGACATGTAGGTTTTTGCATAATTTCTTATGTTAGTATATCAAAATTTTAAAAAATTATATAATATCATGAAGGCGGAATTTAGCAAACCATTGTATTCTATTTTTCTTTTTAAATTTCTATTGTTTATAATTGATTTTATTACATATACAGTCTAAAGAATAATATAATTAAAGCAAACTAATAATAAATCTTATTGTCAAATATTTTTAAGAGGATTTTAAGATAACCACAATTATTTTCATTATATTACTTGCAACGTTCTTCAAATTAATTATACATATTTTGTTCCGAACTTGACGATGAATTTGATCCTAAAAGCCGCTTCATTAAAATTCCCTCTACTAACTCTAAATTTTCCGGGAAAAGACACGTGGGAATAAGAGCGGAGCGTCACGCTGAAAGGTCAATAATTATGACGAAAATTGCCCGGCATAATTAGATCGCGATAAATATTGGCAATTACACGTTGAATCACAGTCTGATAAAAAGTGCAGTAATGAAAACCCACTGTACGACTCTACACGTGTCCGACCACATCTGACCCTGATCTACTTCAACCAATTTAGATGTATTTATCTTGTACAATCGCAAACATTGTCTTAGTTTTACCTTTCACTTTCGATCGGCAAAGCAATAAAATTCTTTTCTAAACGCGTAAGTACATACTATATTTGAATATTCTTGTATACTCTATTGATTGCTCATGAATATCAAATGATTTCGAATTGTACTACCTATATATCCTTGATTCACAAACAGAGATACAACAATTCAATTATAGCTACTTGTTTTTTACTCAATTAACCTTGTAATAAATTTGCAATCAAATTCATATTGCAACTATACTCAAGCCAAACTACTCTTGTGTTGTTGAATATTCTACATAATCTTTTTTTATTTTACTACTTTACCATCTGACCACCTCATTCGTCAACTTTCTTGTCGATTTCAGAGGTGATCCCAGAGGTGATTGAGACCCTCTGCGCCAAGTGCCTACCTGGACACATCGAAAAATTCAAGGAAGCCATCGAGTACATTTGCAAGACGCGCCGCGCCGACTACGACGAGGTGCGCAAATCACGCGATCCAGACGGCGTGGTCCAGGGCAAGTTCGAGGAGAAGTTCGGCAAAGTCAACTGCTGATAATACACAGGCGTGTGATATGAATCTCAAGTGATTACCTATACAATACTTGTAAGCTTTAATACGGCGAACCAAAACCAAATAAATGATAACTGCGGCTGTCGTGATTTTTGTCAAATTTATTACTATTAAATATGATTGATTAAAAAATAGCTTTATTTTTCGTTTATTCGTATACGCTTTGTCCTTCTTGTACATACAAAAAAATACTTGTTCGATTCGATTGGCTTACACGCTAAGCATATTACATACTATAAATACAATAACACTTACATACTGGCATGAAATAAATAAGGTGGACACGCCTGTCCATATTCGTGTGTCTGTTCCGATTCTCAATCAAATACAAATGAAAAATTGATTTTGAACATTATAAGAAAACTTTGACAAAAGAAAACAATTTTCTCTCGTACAAAACATTACAAATGGAAGATAGAGGATATCTTCAAGACACACCAATTGGGACCTTAACCCTGTATCGCTGGGTAAAAAGAGCTCGGCAAAAACCTTAAGCCGTCGGGATTTAGGAACAATGACGAGGAAAGTGGAGGGACAGGAGAGGGAGAAAGGAGTAGGAGGAGGAGGAGATGCACTCGCTCGCTCTTAATGCCGTCGGTGGGTTGGCGCGCGGGCGGACCGCCTGAGCCGCTCATCGTCGTCCCCGGTCTGCTCGCTCAGGCTGTTGGCCGTGTCCTCGGGCGGCGGCTCGAAGTACTTCTTACGGTAGATGCCCTTCGGATCGTACTTGTTGGCAAGAATCTCGAATTTCACCGGCTCGAATTCTCTGCAATGGCGAAATTCGAAATATTATAGGTCATCCGATGTGTATTTGCGGTCGATATAGATA
>UXGD01000220.1:0-77228 GCA_900474315.1 Torymus auratus | reverse complement strand
AACCAAGAGACCTCAACCTCGGCAAAACCTATCAACTGTCACCCAAAAACGTTTTTTCTCCCATATCGCTCGCCGTCCTTTCCCATGCACCCTTGCCCACCATCACCCGGGCGCAGATACTCATTTTTGTTCGAAAAACACGAAGATAACGCGGCCTGACCTCCCAGAACCATCGGTCACCTCCCTCCTTTCCCTAAAAAATAATTTATCGCTAATGAAGCGAGCGTATACGCGCGTGTGACTATACTACTTCTGAGGGGACCGCTCGCGTCGGTTAAAAGGGACGCTAGCACGCGCGCGGAAAAGCAAAGTGGGAGGAGAACGACGTATATATACGCGCCGTTGTCCGTTTGTCCTATACGTTATATACATGGAAAGTCACAGGGCGGACAGGATCAGAGAGAGGAGTTTGTCTCTCTCTCTTCGGTGGCTCCCGCGGCCCTTGACTAATCCGCGTTCGTCTCGGCGGCTCACGGCCCGCCGAATATGTTCTCCCCTTCGTGAAGCGGTGCGGTCGTTCTTTCTTTGCTCGCCGCGCCGATGAGAACGAGGAGCTGCTGCTGCAGAGTTTTTCGCCTCGTCTCTCTCACTCTCTCTCTCTCTCTCTGTTTCTCTCCCGCCTGTCAGGGAAAGAAGAGACTGACTCTCGTCGCGTATATTAGACGCGTCTCGAAGGGCGGAAGGATTTGCACGCCGATGGCTTTTAAGAGAGAGCCCTGGTGTGGTGTATTGTTTTCGTTCGGCGAAACCGTGGGTGTAATTTTCGCGCGTCTTTGGCTTTATATTAAGCAGTCGTTAGAGATGAGTCTACGGTGTGTATGGTTTTCGTGTAAGCGAGAGAGCGATGAAAGTGCGGTTTGGGCGATGACACGTGGAATAGTACGGTGATGTGGTATAGGTATTCGGTGTCGATGCGCCGGGGCAAAAAAAAAAGAGGAAGGGTGGCTTGACGTGATACCAAAGACGTGCTTCTGACAGTGTATTGAGTGTCGTTCCTTTGAAGGGAGTAAATATTTCTACAAATCGTGGCCAGGGGTGTATTTTATCGCGCGGGACAAAGACATTTCTCATTTTCGTATTGTATACACGCTTAATGGTTTCTTTTTTTGTCATCATTCTGCTTTAAAGAACTTCCAGAAAGATCGAAATTACGAAAAAATAAACTATTTTTCCACCTCATCCACGCGACTAAATTAAAATTATCATTTCGAATGTCTCGCGATTATAAAGGTACAAAAATATACATTGATCGCTTGGCTCCGAAACAAAATCTCGCCACAATAAAATATAATCCAATACAGCTAAAAGTGCGCTTTTCGGCTGAGCCTTTCTGCCTCGCTAATCATTAGCGATATAATTGCATCGTAAACCCCTCACCTATATACTTGAACGTCTTCGTCTCTTCGACACGTCGTCTGGCGCGCGTGTGAGAAAATGTTCGCACTTCGCCACTTGTATACCATGCACTCGTCGTCTCTCTCCGCCCTGTCAAGCACTTATACTTTTTCTTTTTCGGTTCGCACTCCTCGAGACACATCGCGAGCTCTCGTAAAAGGCGCGGATTTGCATACAGGAATATTCTTTTCCGCGCGAGAGAAGAGAGAGGGAGAAATGGATTGACTTTGACGGGAATTGGTAGCAGGTGCGAAGATCTCCTGCGGGCGTTTCGAGTACTCGAGAGTAAGGAATAAGAGAGGAGGAAGAAGTAGTGCCAGCAGCAGGTCGGCTTTGGTACCAGTTGTTGTGTTTTGGTATGCTGAGGTCTTGCTATTAATTAAAGGCGAAGAAATATTGCGCACGGCTGTAAAAAACCGAGTGGAGTTTTCGAGTAGTTGGTGAAATATTTTGGGACGTTTTAACATTTTTTCTTTTTATTTTGTTACTGTTTGTATATTTATACATGTCGAATCGTATTTGTTTATAGTGCTTCATCGTGTTGGGGTACATCTTACATAATTTATTGCAACTTTAAAGATTTCAATAACCAAAAAGAAAAACTATTTTCACGAAAATTTTATTTTATTTTTTTTTTAATTAATTATAATTGATAATATTGATTTAAAGGTGCATGAAGTCTGGAATTTTTTAATAGACCGTAATAATTATACATTACACATGAGAATAAACGCTGTTCAATATTGTATATACACAAAACTCCGATAACAACATCAAACATTTTTGTTAATAAACACGTGACAATATTACAATGCGTTGATAAAATGACATCAAACGTTTCTGCGAGTTCGTTAACAAAATTAATATAATACGTCCATAGCAGCCTTCAAAACCATACACCCGCTAAATTCCCCATACATTTTAATCTCCATTATACTCTCGTATATATATTACAATACCAAAAACCACACAGACAGAGCTTAACGCGATTTTAAATATATATCCGGGAAGATATTTCGCATTCGTCGAAAATCCCCCCTATTGAAAACCAAACGGTGGGCAGCGCTACACAATATACTTTCCAAAATCCAAGCCAATTATACCGTATATATACCTCCGTTATTCCCTCTACCGACGAAACCCTCTCTCTGTCTCTCTCCCGCACACGGACAGCACTAGCCCCATTCATTTCCCATTCGAAAAAAATTCCCTGGACGCGCTTTGTCAGCACTCGTGCGCGCTCGGTAGTTCGGTCGTCGATGCGCATCACTGTTATACCGTCGAAAATCGCACGCGCGCTACTCGGCTACCTATATCAGGCGCACCGCACACGCGCGAGACCGGCCGATCGATCATCCTATAAAACGATCGGGCCGTGATTTTCGCTTTCGAGGGGAACGCTGCTGCACACGTGGGACGCGCGCTCACAGGCTGCGCATCCCCGAGAAAGAGAGAGATAGAGAACCGTTTGTGTGTCCGATGCAATCCCCCTGAGCCGCAGCGTCGAAAACGGGGGAAGATGATGCGCGCCGGATATAAAGGTGCAGTAGCAGCCTGGCTGTTATTTTTTCTTCTTCCCCCCATATCCTCCATTTCTATCCTACGCTCGATTCTTCGATGGCTATTGTGGAAAATTAATTTTCAGCGGTTAATGGCTGTTTTCGTTCGGCAGCACCGCGCGCATTGTGCCGCGTGTTTTGGCCTCGCGTCGAGTTTATTTTCAGCGGACCTATCGGTATAAACCGTACGGGGATGCGCTAAGAAGGCATTTTATTTCGAGAGCACGATTCGGCGGCTGATTTATGCTCTGTTTGCGCACGCGCGTGACTTTTGAGATACGTCGCGCGTTATTAATTAAAAGGGTGGAGGGTGTGTAGACGTAAGGGGACGATTTGTCAGATTTGTATTTCGGGACACACACAGACACACACGAGAGCTTATAAAGCGCGGAGATTTGAATAGTACGGGAATGGAAAATCGGCTTTTGATTGCCGCTCTAATAGGATTTTGAGTGTGGCATGCGGGGATGTTTTATTTTCTATAAATTACAGATTAGGAGAGACTTGGCGGGCGCTAGGTTAGGTGTCAGAGATATCTAGTATGTTATGGGTATACGTGTGTGGTTGGCCGATATATTATGCTTGGCTTTGTGTATATTTTTTTAAGTGACTGGAGAACATATAAAATTTTGGTTAGAAAGCATAGATTATGGGAATACATATATAATATAAATTTATAGAATACTTATAAAATTTATGTTATTTTATTTAACTATAATAATCTTTCAATTTTGGTGGTGAATTATATTTATATATGGTAATAAATATTTTTGTTTTAGATAAAAAGTATTCATCGCGATCATCAAGGAGACGAGATCGTGTTTGGAGATAGTCATGGAAATATATATATAGAGCATCTCAGACGGTGTAAATTATTCTGGCAGTTTGAATAATGGGAACTAATGATGTCACCGAAAGTGTGGAAGCAGAGAAAAACTTGGAGACATATACATTTGTCTTTCAACGCGTTGTGTTAAAAACACATTTAAATTCTTACCTTTTTAAAAATAAAAACTATATACGTGCTACGAAAGACGTAAAATTTTCAGTTTAAATAATGAATGTGAAAAATTTACATTTCATTGTTACGAAAAAAAAAAAAATACATTGTCTCTGTTTTGCGTCCCCCGACTGTTTATACACGTCGTGTATAAATCTTAGAAGAAAAGTACAAGAATTCAGGATGTATTACTGCGGTTGACGTTTTTTGTCATCTTATTTCTATTGTGCTATTCTAAACTTGCCATGCGGGAGCTACGCCGCTGTGGTGGTTCGCACTATTCTAAAATTTCCTTTCTTCTTTGTATACTCGCAACAATCGACTATAATAAATTATTAAAGCACTTACTATATAAATGAGCTGAGAATATAATTTTATAAATAAATCGCTATTTTGTGTATTAAAAATGCACGAGTATCTTCGCCTTAAATAATACAAGAACGAATTTACGACATTGTAATTGCATAACCAATGCATATCATTAGAGATTCATCAAAATTGAACGATTTAATTATTAACCTCCGTTATCGGATCTGTCAAATTTTAACAATTAAATATATATAGTAATGAAATACTGAGCGTTCAGTAACAATTAAATTCTGATGATTAATATTATAACAGAACGTATTTTCAATATGAAATTTCAAGTTATTCCAATATCCCATAAATTTTCGCTTAGAACAAAACTCATCAATTCGACATCAAATTGTACACCAAAGAAAAACACTCGTGAACACATCAACGTTGTTTTTCAACATTCCCTAGCCAAGCAAGATTCTTCTGCAAGAAAATCTCGTCGCCAAAAGCGACACGTAGGTATAGCCACAATACTCGCAAATAATTCAATTTCCACTCCCGCAAAAAAGTCCCACGACGCGCGCGACGGAGCCACTCGACACGGGCTAGGCATTTCCCCTTTTCCTTAAAAAAAGAAAAAAAAATCGTAAAACACACCTCTCGACACACGGCAGACGTAATATCGGTCGCGCTGTACAGCAACAGCAGCATCTTCCCTTTGCACCTATACCTATACCCACAAAAAGACCCCAGCGAGACTGGAGAGAAAAACCGCCGAGCGAGCGTGCACACGGGAAGCGAGTCACATTGTGCAAGAATGAGCGGCAGCAGGTCACGCGCGCGACGTCTTTTCCGACGATAAATCAAAAGGATCCTCTATCCCTCTCACCCTCATACACACGGCAGCGAGGGAGACTGTACGACGTTCCCCGAAGGTCCCGAGCGTAAGAGAGGCTCGTTTTACGTTTTCCCGAAAGACGCTGCTGCTGCTGCTGCTGGCGAGGCGCTTCTTATATAGCTGCGCTTTGCGCGGTCTCGCGTGTCTCGGCGCCACCGTGTGGGTGTGTGTATATATGTATGTAGTGTATGTGTAGGTATATATGTAAGGAAGATGACGCGGGATTTTTTCGCCGCTCGTCGAATCCGCGAGGTCATAATTCAATATTTGCAGCGTGGACGTTGAGAAGGACGAGTATAGGATGGCACGTGAGAGGTTGTATAGAGAGGGATGAGGAGATGATAGAGGGATCGGGTTAACCTGATTTTCTACGGAGAAGGTTTTGATGGGTGAGGTGTGGATATATGTAGGTATTTTTTTTCTTTGGTTATTGTTTGTGGCTATGGCTTTGTTGGGATTGATAATATTTTTATCAAACGAATCTGTTTCTATAAATATATATTTGTTAAGATTAACAACCGTAACTGGAAGTGCATAACGATGTTATCTGACGTGAATGTATTCGTGTAGTGGTTATTGATATTTGAACTTTACAATAAAAAAGTAAACTATAAGAAAAATATGCGCTACAAAACTTTTTATAATATTTTAACCTCGATGTACACGACATTTACGTCAAGAGAGATTACAAAACTTTTATATCCTTATAATATAACCATGTTGAAGAGTCCATTACCGGTAATAATGATATAGAAGATTCTTATATTTGAAATAAAGAGTATTTGTCCAAGTTCTACATTTTTTTCCAGTGTCGATAATATTAAAGTAGCTTAAGTGTCTCCTACATTTTAGGAAATGGATCATTACCACCTGTGTGCGCAGGTACGGATTACCGAGCGTTAATTTAAAGTACACGAGGATTTCATGTTTACCGAGGGAGGAAGAGAAAAAATGTTCGCTTGAAACGTCGCAACTAGGTCAGCTTCGTAAGACATTTCGGAATAAGGCAACTTTTACGTCAAAAATATACATCGCTCTCCTCCTCTTTTACGCGTGAGCATAATGTAAACAAATTTTTAAACGCCAATTTTCTCCACCTTAAAGAGGATCCTTGAATTTTCAGCCGTTATCTCGAGGCGCGTAAAAAGTGCGTATAAATTTTGTAGAAAAAGTTGTTAGCTCAAATTTTACGGTTATCGTGTAAACGAAATTATCTCGTATAGATAAACGCCGCGACTATCTTGTGAAGTTGAAAGCGTCGTCGTAATATTTTTAAGCTCTCTTATTAAGATACGCGCATGAGATATATATGCGTTTCCTTATCTCGATTTTTTGTTGGGACTTGACGAAAAAAAATTGGGAAGGAATCGTATTACCAGATAATGCTGCGGACCTATTTAACGTGAACCACCAGATTGCCAGGAGATTAAAACGAAATAGAAAATCGAGTAGAAAATATTGATAGATTTTTAAATTCATGGAAACTGTTAATGCCATTAAGTTCGAAGTATCAATAATATAATGTAAATTAGATATAATTAATCGTAATATTGTATCGGATAATTAATACTATCAATTAGAAACTGACATTTGATCTTATTTTGTCACGTAGGTTGCTAATTAATTTACTGTATATGCGAATTTTAATCAAATCGCGCTTGTTGAAAATCGTTCCCTATTAGTACATTGACAGTTATAACGTGATTTTTCTATAAAACATTGAAATATAATTACAGAGAATTTTATTTAAGTTTATAGACATTAAATTCGAACAAAAATTTAGAGTTTCAATTAACGACGAAATTCTATAACGACTATTATTATACAGCCCGGAAAATGGCTTTTCTCGCGCGCTTTTGAACGAAACCCGTTGGAATATCACAATGGAGCGTCTTTTATATTTGAGTTGTTAATTTTAAATATTTTTATTGCGTTGATTACTCCATTCAATAAATATTTCAGACTGACCATTGTCTACCGGCAGCCATTGTGTTGCGCACTCTCGGTTTTCCCCCCCTCTAACACTCTACAGCAAATCCTCTTGCAACTGCACTAAAAATTCAATTTTGGTACAGGGAGAAAAAGAGGGCTTTCATTATAAAGAAAGAATTCAATTTTTTACAATTCCAATCTACTACGTAAAAGTTTTCATATATATATATAGAAATTGAAAATATATTTTACAATAAAAATGTTTCGTATACAACAATGCTGCACTCGACGTGTATATAGGTATATCGCCAAATATTGATTTAGTTTATATTGGATTTAGATTGAATTCCTTTCCCAATTATTTACGCTGCTGTTAAATAGTTCACAACTATGCGTAATTATAATACAAAGTTTTGACAATGTCCAATATCCATGATATTTTTCGTAAGGCTCAATTTATCAAACCCTATCAAGCAGTGCCAAATTTTGAAATAGAAATTATGATTTCTACTAAAATTTTTTTTACTATATTCATTACAAAATTAACAACGAACTATCAAAATTTTCACGGCAACACGAGTCCGTCTCAATATTACACTACAAATTTTTCTTCCCGTACAAATTCGAAGCCACGCAGTTTAAGAACGTCACTCGAGACCTTACGCCAATAGTCAACAAAAACTGCCCACGGGCTATACAACCGCGCTCACTAAACGTCTATGCCAACACGAACAGCGCGCAGCTACCTGAATTTCACCGCTGCACCGCAACCATCCCCCCTCTATAGAAAAAGAAAATCATGTCACCCTACAAATCGCGGCGCACGCTCATCCTGCACCTATATATATGTGTGTGTGTGTATACTTCCCTTATATACCTGCCCGGGCTCACCTTTCGCTATACCACCACCACCACCACGACTCATCAGTCCTCTACTCTGCGGTCATGATTAAATATTTGCCGAGAGCCTCGCATCGCGGATATAAGAAAAGAAGGTCCGCGGATACAGGATATGTGCCTATATATACATGTATATATATCCCCCGACGAGCTCGCGCAGCCGCGTCGTCATCTTCCTTTGCCGCAGCAGCGCAAGTTTGAACAGCCATTAGCGCGGGCGTTTAGCGACATGTACAACCTACTAATTGCCCGAGGAGCGCTGCCTATGTCTATGTGTATATACACACATTTGTGCAGGCTGCAGCGCCTGCTCTCCCCGCGGCCCTTATTGTGCAGCTAAACTTTGCTTTGGCCTCCAAACTCTATCTCCCTCTCCCTCTCTGAGATGCATTTGTACAGATGCACAGGCCGGAAGAGAAGGAGCAAAAGAGAGATAGAGGGACACCTGGGGCGCTAGAGCACGCGCGCGCGTGCGCTCGCCTCAAAGGTGTCCTCGTTTAGTCTAGTCTCTCTCTCTTCTCCGTGCTGCACTCAGTGAGAGAGAGAGAGAGATAAACGCGCGAGGGTCGCGCGCTATCAGTGCTGCACGCGCGCGCTCGCGAGGTGCAGCGATGTCGGCACGAGATATAAGCCCCGTGCCGTCGCCGCCGCGCGCGAAACGAAACATTGCGCTCCTTTTTTTCTTCTTCTTCTTCTGCTTCTCTCGGTCCCGTGTGCACAAGCGAGAAAGCGAAGAAGAGCCTTTAAATATTTGCGCGAGTGAATAGGTATGTGCATATACAAGGAGGAGATAGGGACAGAGAGAATTTGCTTTGACGAGTTATTTATATATATACGAGAGCATGCGAGGCACTTTTCGGCGAGCGGACGATTGATATATACGCGCGGTTCCGGTGATAAGCACGCGCGCTTGTATATCCTCCTATATATGTAATAAAATGCGCGCGCAGATATATTTACGGCCTTATATTATGCACACACACACATATCTGCAGAGCGAGCGAGAGAAAGCGTTGGATATGGACTGTTGTATGTGCAGATCAAGTGCAGCCTGTAGTTTATAGGTATATCTGTATATATGTATAGGTAAGTGCACCGCGCATGAGGCGAGAGATGATGGAATTAAGCTTAGCGCGCAGCGTGCTCGGGATGTTTCGCTTCATGAATTATATATACGTAAGCGCGAAAATTGCGTAATGCGGCTGATGAATGCGGGGGGCGGAAGTTAAGTGCGTGACTATGGGTGAGATAGAGAGAAAGAGGCGATAATAACGTGAGATGAATTAATATTCAGCGTGAGTTCAGACCTTTTGTTTTAACTATTATAAAGAAGTATTCGCGGAATATTTGATATAGTTTAAAAAATTAAATAAAAAAAATTATTCTTAATTTATTTATCATGCGAATTAAGCGTTAAGTTATTAATTAAATATAGAACGGGCTCTACTCGATTTCGTTGTGGGAGCGAAACCGATGCGATCATATTGACAGCTTTATGAATTCAACACGTATAGTTTGATGACTCTATATCATTACCTCTATTCACAAGCGCGCACACATGATCATTCGCCACTTAAACGCCGCAGTAGCCATCATCCGCGCCGTGATGAAAAGCACACTCTCTATATACCTATATACATAATAACGAACTCTCTACACAATCGCGAAAATAGCCCTTATAAACGGGCACAAAGACCATTCGCATATATATATATCTGTGTAGCTGCGTATAAGGTATATATATCCTCCCTAATACCAGCGCGCCTGCAGTATCATCTCTTTGCTCGCGGGCCATAAAGGCGAGCGACGACTAATTACGCCCTTATCCCAGTTCCCCCTCTTCACCTCCCACCGGCAGATTACACTTTTACCCCCGCTTACGAAGGCTACAAATCTTCGTCTTAACAAGGCGCTCTCTCGCGAGCCAGAGGAGAAACAAAAGTCTCGTCAACTAATTATTAACTCTCGGGCCGGTGGAGTAAAAAAAGGAAGTGTCGTGCCGCGCGATGCACAGAAGAAGGAAGAGAAGAGAGAGAGAGGATAAAAAGGGCGCCCACTGCCTCGGTCTAATTTACGCGGGGCCGTTATGCCCGCTTAATTCGCGGGAATGCAAAAAGAGAGCAACGCGTGAGTGTGTGTGTGTGTATATAGCGGAGCCACGCGCACTGCACCGACGACTCAATATTTAAGCGGCGAGATACGGCGGCGACGTGGCGAGAGTAGCCTCGATTATCGGATAATTATGTAAATTTTTTGTCCGCGCTCGCGCGCACTGGTGAGATATCGCGAGGGCGATAGTATAGGGACGAGGGAGACTGCGCTCGGTATAATAAGAAGTGGAACTGATATTGATAATTAAGTATATATTTCGGCTTTGTTTTTGGAGCCGTTTCCCTTTTTTCTTTTTTTATTGCGTCGGGCGATACAAGTATACGCGCGTGGTACGAAGAAATTTGTAACGAAAGGTTATTTATGGAGTCGTATAAGGAATGCCCAGTTAATTACTGTAACTGATACGGACCTTTTGTGCGCGTATACTTGTTGTTGTTGTCGACGAGAGAGAGAGAGAGAAAAAGGTTTTTTGGTAATTGGTTATCTGCGCTTTTTGCACTTAACGAACGGCTGGAGGAGAAAAAAAATAAGACGCGCTTATACCGATGTTCGCTGCACTCGCGCGCGCTCGTTATACTCTAGGAGATGTATATAATTGTGAAGTGATGTAATTCTGTAGCTACGGGACAAGCGGGCAATTGTAACTTTGTAACTGAGAAATTGCAGAAAGGACAAATTATATAGCGTCTGTGTAGCTGTAATTGTGATGCTAAGGTCGGCTAAAATATGTTTTCTAAATACGCGTTTACGATATTTTTTACTTTATGCGTTTTTCGTAGAATATTGTCGTATTACTGCCATCCGTAACGCAAGACGCTTTAAAAGTCTTGATAATTTTTGTTATGCAAATAAATATATTGTCGAATGTTACGGACAAGATTTTTACATACTTTAATAGTCGAAAATAAATGATATTTTTTTCATTATTTTTTTAACGTAACCAGTTATTTTATTTTTATTTTTACTAGAAAGAAGCACTACCTATTTAAACAAGTTAGAAGTTTTTACTTCGACGCATTTCCCAGTCTCCAGTTCTTCTATTTAAAAGTCATGAGAAAATCGTCGATCCTCCTAATCCTCATGGGAGCAGCGCGCGCATCCCACCAGCGTCGCTCAGAGTTTTTCTATTTTGAACCCGGAGTCTTTAAAAAAGCAGACTAAAGTCCCCATTATAAATCAGATTATTTACTGTTACTGGAGACTTTTAAAAGTACTATTTTGTAAAATACGCTTATATCGTTAGTTTGCGTTAAAAATTCATTGTCATCCTGTATATACAAAAAGGTTCACCTATATTTTTAAATAAATTATTGATACTGGATGGATTTGATTTGATTTCAATAAAGCAGAATTATATTTATGATTTTGAAATATGTTCCTGTATTTATTTTATACATGTTCATTCTTCGTAATACAATAAGGAAATTTCTCCCAAGCAATTATATACTATCTAGCAGAGTGAAATATGTTGTTGCACAGGATTATATATTTTCAATAAAGGCAGCTTTCACAAAAAGTCGCAGTCATTTAAAACAATTCTTATAATCTTTAAAAGTCTAATTTGTACATAGATACCCAAGGAGCTTCACATCCCTCTTACAGTAAATTTACTTTATGGGTAATCCTACACTCTTCCTTCTCACCCTTATACTTCTAAGCGGATTATATCGCTCTCCTCTCTGTATCTCAAGGTTTTTTTTCACAGTTATAAAAACCTAATTAGTAGCACACTTCATCAAAGATCAGTGCAAATCATTTTTTTTTAAATTTATTTCAACGCTTCGTCCCCTCACTGATTTATTTTGGTTCGTCTAAGAATAGTTAATTGAAAATTAAAGTCTAAGACGAACTAAGTATACGTAACTTAATTTTCCCTTCTATCGTAATTCCATTTTCTTCTTTGTTATGAATTGACAAGTAATGTGAATAAATTATTATTACTTGCTATATGGGTGGTTCTCAGCAAAAGTGCGCACATTTTTACATTTTATCTACGTGGTAGAAAATAACCCTCTTTCATTGAATAATAATGGACATCGAGATGGACATCTCTTTTAATTTTCAATTTCACTATGATATTCTAGTAATAAATTTACGTTTCATTCTCGTAAAAAATGGTATTTTTTTACATTATAAATTTTATAATAAGAAACCAAATAAAATATTCACAGAGGTTACATGACAGAATCGACACCCTTTTGCTGAGAATTACTCATAATTATATAAAAATAACATATGCAGAAATATTTTTTATATCTTTTTCACTCTAATTGTACCAATTTGTCCCGAATATATCCGCGTGTCTCTTACTTTCTTCCTTGACTATTGTTCCCTTAATTTTTATATAATCTCTCTGAACATTCTGCAGTCCCACAACAAGACAGCATCACACTATCACGAATCGAATTAAACTACCTTTCATAACTACCTTTCATTTCACATCTACTGCGCAGTTAAAGCTCTAAATCCCTGTGTTTGGGCTCCAATCCGCACTCTTGAGCCTCGGAAATAATTCTGCCCCGATCCCTTTGAAAAAGGACCCCCCGCTCTTCTAACTCGGCGACAGAACTCGCCGCGCGTCGAGTTAATTAAAAAAGAAAGCATATCAGCCACGAGAATCACGAAATGGCCACTCGCTATAGTATATACACACTCCCGCAATCCTCCGATACTAATCCGCATTAATACACGCGCGCGCGCGTTCCCTTCATTAGGCTAAAACCACCCTCTCACCCACCCACATACATATTATACCATCTCGCTAAATCCATCGGCTATCCGCGTCCTATACGTGTATTATACAGCTCTATATACACCTCCCCTATATACCCAGATACATACACACACACCTGAACTAAAAAGCCGCGGAGCAGCATAAAGCTATCGCGCGGGCGCTCGCGCCGGATTTACAGTGGCCTCTTAAACCGATAAGTGCGCCTCGCGCGCTCGTAATTCCGCGGAGTCGCGAGCGCCTTGTCAGCGACAAAGCCTTTTCTCTCTGTCTCTCGTATAGCGCGAGAGAGGCCGTGTATATATAGCCTTGACCAGCGATACGTAAATTCCGAGGCTCGCGCGCGCGAGCGCGTGTAAGGCGACGACGGAAGGCAGCAGCTCTCGTGAGAGCCTCCTTAGCTTCTCTTTCTCTCGGCTGCGGTGCTATAGGGAGTGAGAGAGCATATCGCTGAGCGAGGCGAGCGCGCTGTACACATCTTTGGGTTCTCTCTCTCTCCCTGGGGCTTTTTTTGTTATCGCGCAGCGGCTCCTTGTTGGGGAGCTTTTTTTCTTTACTTCGGCTCCGCAAGGAGAAGGGTGGGGTGATCGGTTTTGCTCTGTTTTGAATATCGCCAGGCTTCTCGAGCGTTATGAGCTGCGGTGTTCGGAGGGGTAGGTATAACGAGGATAATTGGGTTAATTAAGAGAGGGCAAAAGAAAGGGGGGTTCGTCGCTGTGGGGCCAGGAGATGCTCCGTCGCGCGGGATAAAGAAAGTTATCGCATAGAAAGAACGACCGTGAACAATGCTTCGGGCGAATAATGTCCTTATATATCCGGTAATTAATTCGTTAATTAATTTTATTATTTTGTTTTATATGTGACTATATATAGGGCCGGGCTTTTTCACGAGGCAAGCTCGTTTAACGCAGGCGCGCAATCGATAAGCTTCTTACCTTTTAATAAAATTTAATTTATAATTATACCGAGAGTAACTGTTATCGCTGGATTTTGTTGCGAAACGTGTATTATATAATATTAAAAAAAAACAATTAATTATTTCATAATGCGCGCGACGAAGGTTTTGTGCGTGGAAAATGTTTCGCGGAGCCGGAGTGTACATAAAAGGTATAGCTTTTAATATGTATATCGAACGCCTCTGTAGCGGTACGGTTGAGTTCATTAAACTGATAATTATGAGCAGTCTCATCACGATATTTCTATTCGTTCTTCCTATCGGAATAAATTACACATCTTTTTATACTTCTATATGAATCATTGTTTCTCATACATCAAACATCACGGCTTTCTGTTATAATCATTCCGTAATGTATTGTATTGCGATATATTTGCTTTTTTCAAACGGTCGTTAAAATAAATAATCGCTGTTTATATACTTCTAGATAGAAAAAAAAGCCATTATTAAAATTATATTTAAAAAGCATTTGGTAAGACAACTCGAAACGCATCATCAAAACATTCTAAGATATATATACCCACGTGATCGTTTTTGAATAATTCGTATATAACTTTTCCATCGCATAGCGTATAAGATCCCCGAGCCTTTGCAAATTCCTCGAGTGTCGCATTTGCAAATAATAGGCCCTCTCTCTCAGAGAGAGAGAGCGTCATCGCTCATCGTCACCGATACACCGCACTCTCCGCATACGCAAACCCGCGTGGCTGCTGTATACCGAACTCGAGACCCCAAACTCCAACTACGTCTTGCCGTTCTCTCTCTCCCTCTCTCTCCTTCTTTCTCTCTCTTTCCACTTCTGCATTCCCGCGAAAATCGCTAAACGCAAACAATGCGCGAAGCGCGCGCGCGCGTGAGAGAGAGAGTATTTATCGTCGCTCGTCACTCTCTGCCTCTCTACTCTTTTCTCCTCTTTTTTCTCTCCCTCTTTCTCTCCTTCTCCCGGCGGCGGCGCGGTGGCCGGCTGCACGCTTGATTAAACGATGAATAATGCGCCACTTGACGGGTCAATAAATACACCGCGCGTGCGAGCGTCTCTTATACTTACTATATACGCACGAAAATATGAGACGCGACTGCGAATGAGCGCGCGAGCAACTCGCGCGCTGGATGAATATCGAGCGCGGGGTGGGGAAAGAGGGAGAGAGAATTTTTGCGACGGCGATTTCTTCCTCATGGATGGGCTGTCTCGTTTTTTTTTGTTCCTGATGCGCACTTTCGTCGAAAGAAGCGAACCCGGTGAGAATCGAATTCGCGGGGTGAGAGAGGTAGTAGGTACCTATACTTATACGTGATGGCAACACACACACACACGCACAGTAGATGAGTGGGTTATTATGCGCTGATGAGAAAAATTTTTAATTTTTGGAAGCTTGATAATTACGTGTATGGGTGAAGCTGTAAAAATGCTATATGAATCGCAACTGTTTTCGATATCTTTTTTTTATATCTGCAGTTCATTGTTTCTTGATTCTTAGATATATTAAGTATTTCCGAAAATTTCTTGTTGTTGAATTCGTCATAAATGATGAATCTTGAATTGAACGCTAAAAGTATTATATATAAATTAGTACAATTTCGATATTATATATAAATTAGTAATTCCGACATCAATGCGTGCATGTCAATATAGTTTCTGCACCTAAATAAATAAAGTCACACGAGAACGCAAACGCAATACTCTATAATGCAGAATTATATTTCAATTTATATAATATAATTTATTAGTTTAATCGATTCCCCTTGACCGTCCCTTTTTTGACCTATATTTCAGATATTACATATTCATTGTTTCAAACGTTCAACGTGTTACACAAACTACTATTATAACTGAATATTATTTGCTTGTCGAATAATGTGTAATAAAATTACCAAATGCTCGATACTCCATCGAGCGAAAACATTATACTTTTCCGAATATCATTTTAAATGGTAAAATCTATTCATGCATTAAACCACGATTCATAATTAAACGAAGATTATTTCATCAATAAATTGAACAATACTGATAATTTAATTATTATAATAATTATTATTCTATTTTAATCGTTATGGCTATTTATTAATTAATTAAAATAAGGTAAAGAGTACTCTATTAAGTAAATAAGGTGCTACCTATATAATAGCTGCTATACTGGCGTTGTCGTTTGTATTATCCAAATGATAATATAAAACCATAGTACAATGCATTATCATATCCTTCATTGTTATTATTAATTTAGTCATTTGTTTCACCTGTCGAAAGGCGTACAATAATACATCCAGTCAGCAACAATCGAATAATTTAATATTCAAAGATTTTTTTCGAGCATCGAGCGAGAGTCGTGAATAAAAAAAACTTTAACAACACGTATTCACGCCTCTACGATGTCTCCAGGATGTCATCGCCCGCCTTGAAGAACGCTCAACACAAATCGGCCCGACACATCCCTATATACCTACACACACGTCAAGCGGCGCAATCGTCGCCCACCGAACGTTTCTCACCTCCGCGCTCTGCTCGTATAATATACGTATATACACGAGCCAAAACCCTCACTCCTCACCGCTCACGCCTTTCTCCCCCAGGTGGATTCCCATGTCAGCCTTATCTGCGCGCGCCTATTTTTTCTTCCACAGCGGCGCTCGGCTAAATTGAGATCGTCGCGTGTTGTATTTTTTTTTTCGAGCTCATAAACGCCACATCGCTCTATCCGCGTTGCTCAACACTTGTCCCTCTGTCTTTCTCTCTCATCAGGTGCGTTTCTTTTCCACGCACCCAAGCACAGTCAACCGTCTTTTTGTTTTAAACGAAAAAATGTCTGTTGGTGCGCGCGCGTTGACTAACACATCACAAATATACAAACGCATATATTGTTATGCATGCGTGCACGCGTGTGACTAATGCCTCTGGAAGAGAGAGAGAGAGAGAGAGAGTTCGAAGTCGAAGAACAGCCGTTGCATTATCACCGCGGGAGGAGGAATATTTATCCCATTGTTTGCGCAGCCAGGCAGGCAAGCGAGTATACATGTTGCATGGTGGAATTGGAGCGCGCGCGCGCCGGGTTTTCTTTCTAACGCCCGCGAGAACTTTTATTTATTGCTTCCTATACGTGTTATAGGCAGCTGTGTGCGGCGACGGCGGTGGCAGCGTCTTATCTTAATGGAATGCTGGACATGTAATTGTTTAGTCGCCCAGTGCGCGGTACACGAGAGCATTGCAGCCTCTCTAATAGAATATTACGAGCGTACACGGTTCGATTGTCGCGCGTTTAATAATTTGCGACGTGTCGTGGATATAGTATAACGGCTCGTTGCGTTTTGACGAGTATGAAGAATAAAAATAGTGAGTTATGGCGCACGACTGCGACACTGTTCCCGTCAGGTATACATATACGCACGCACGCATAGGCGTTAATAAAGCACGTATCGGCAGAGTATATTTTGATTTACTCTAATTAAATGAGAGCACGGTATATTCAGGTTTTGTATGATGAATTTCGTATAAATATAAACTTTCGTATACCTCACTCAATTTATCGGAGAAATTACTCGGTTGTTAAATCGAATATACGATAGAGCGCTGTAAACGTTTAATTTTTGCAAACATATAGGTAGATATTATGTTCGCTGTATATTGTAGGAAGACCCACTTTCACGCTCGAAGGCCAGTAATTAATCAATTCACAGGGAAGCGCATATCAACGGCTTTATATCGTGAACCGCAAAGAAAGAAATATCATCACGTACGCGTTTATATAACAAAATTCATTTATTTCCGAAATCATCTAAACGAACTTTCGTGTCCGCTCAAACTAAAAGGAATTTTGAACCATATCCGCTCGGTTACCAGCCGGTATCGATCACCCATATTACAGGGAAATCAAGCCCAGCCATCTACGCGTCGCCTCTCTACAAAATAAAAAAAATACACGCAGCCTGCGCCCTTGAATTCTCACGAATCTCCGGCAGCGCGCGCGAAACCCGATAAAGTCCTGCGCGTTCTCGCGTAAAGACATACAAACACCGCACGGCGATCCCTCGATTTTTCATCTGACGCGCGCATTATAATAGCTCGGCTCGGCTAAAGAAAGAAAGTAAAAAATACGAATGAGTGTAATCCACCGCCGCCGCCGCCGCCTAATCAATACGCGTCGTGTGTCGCCTCTCGTATAAAGCTCCGAAATAGCCATATTTTATTCATGAATTTTGCGGTATGCGGTGATGAGCGCGGCGGTAATATTGGTCGAGAGGCGCGCGCTTTTTCAGTCGACTATATTTCGCGGAAAATAAAAGACGATTGTTCGCGATTCCGGGAGCGAAGAGGAGAACGAGAGGAGGCGCGTGCGCGCGCAGGCATGATTTATTTAGCAAATTGCAGTCATTTTTCTCTGGCGCGGCGCAGCAGCGGAGGCGAATGTGTGTGAGCGCGTGTATATATATGTAGGCGGCCGGGATAATTTCACGCGCGAGTTCGCCTGCGCCGCTTTCGAATGGAAGAGAGGCTGCGGCAGTAGCGTTTCGTCGGAAGATGCCTCGGCGAGGTCTTGGAATTAGTTTTTGAGCCGGTTGTTGTAGTGATGTTTATGAAAGCTGGTTAAAACAATTGCATTTTTTTTTAATAAGACAGAATATACATATATATAAGTATTTGCGTTATTATCCTTTAGCATTGGTATTTTGATCCTTTATTCCTTTCTTTTTTAGTTTAGTTTTAAAATAAAGTTCAACTTGTTTATTTAGCACGACAAGTAAATATATATAAAACGCGGTAACAATACTTTTACTGATTCATAAATAAATATATGTACGAAGCAAAGTGTATTATTATAACCTGCCGTTGTTCTAAGAATGCAAGAAGATGATGTTTAATTCATCAAGTTTGAAATTCTCTTATAACATTTATCTATTATAAGAGAATTATCTATCGAAGAATAATGCAGAATCTTATCTACACTTTTACAATAGCAAATATATATATAGAATACAAAAAATAAGTAATATAGAAACGAAAGTGTACATTACGCGTTCGTGCAAAATATATGAGTCAACACCATACACACTCACATACAATGCTGCACATATTTATGATCCTCTCGCGTTCTCTTTCTCCTCCATAGAGTAGGCACGAAAATAACTCGCGCAAAGTTATTTGTCTTTCAGAAAACCATTTTCACGCCACACTGCCGCATATGTGCTCTGCACTCCTCCATCTCCTATATAAAATAAATATTTTTGAAATAACTATAAATATTTAATTACGCAACATTCCCAACACGACTTATACATCACATACATATACCCACACTACTGACCCCGAAAAAGTCCATCATCCTATGTGACTCATCGTCAGGCAGGCAGGCGCGGCATCGTGTGGGGTTTTTTGCGCTTCCGCGAATACGTATTATATAGACAAAGCGCCGCGGTGGCTAAGAAAAATTAGGGTCGATATTGAATTTTTCATCTCTCTAGTCGTCTCCGCCACACACACAGACACAGCCAGACAGATCGAGTAGGAGAACATCATCATATCTCGGATCGCATGCCTATTGCGAAACGCGTCCGCTCGCCGCGCATAATATAACAATAAAGAAAGGCACACAGCACGTTGCAATATATATCTATAACGTGTGTGCCGTGGCGGCGACGTCTTCGATTGCTTTGCGATATCGCGCGAACGCGGGACGCGTCCTTTTGTTGCGACACGCGCGCATAACATTTTTCTGGAGCATCTCTATGTACAGTTTGTGCGCGCGTGCGACCATTGTGTATTATATGCGCCGAACGCGAAGAGGCTCTAGCATTGTTTTAGCCGCGCGCAGGCGCAGAAGGGCTATTTCGTAATGGCTTATGTAAAAAAGTTGTGGCCTTTTAAACGCGCTGCTCCGTTCAAGTATATTATGTATATACCTATACGTAAGAACGCGCTATGCGAAAAATGCGTGCGCCCGAGCGAGAGAGATATGTAGAAGCTGATGCGGGTTGATGAATGTTGGGCCATTAGCGGACACGCGCGGAGTGCGTTATTATATAGGTCAAGGAGAGGAGTGACAGTGAAAATAGAGACAATGAATGCGGAGCTGTGATTATATTTTCACGGGACATTGGGCTTCGGGTTCGATTTTATTTCCGATATTTGCCTTGCGCAGCGGGCATTGCGATGGACGTAGCATACGTCTATTTTCGTACGTGTGTGTGATTTTTCTCTTCGCTTTTTAAGTGCATTTTTTCTTTTCAAGGTCTCTCGATGCAGGGGGGAAGCTGAGAGACTATAAATATGGCGCATGAAAGGGGTGAAAATTTTGAAAATGGAAAAGGGGGAGATTTTTATTTATAATTTTCCAAGATAAATTTTACGTAATGCAAACAATACGTCTATATGGTTATTCGACGGAGAAGAAGATTCAATCGTCGAGTTTCACACGCTGTGATGTTTTGGTGTATAAGCGATCGCCCGATCCTAGAACTCCTTTGTTGGTTTATATTTTATATAAAGTCATTGTCTTGCGAATGGCTACGATTGCAACATAATTATTTTAAAACAGTAAGTAGCATTCTTATGTATAAAGCGGGACAGCGTTGCATGTCAGCTTAATAAAACAAACACGAGAGAAATCTCGCCGATCAATCAAGCAATAATGAAAGCTCAAGTATAAAGTGTCTACGTATTTTCATTGAAATATACTCATGTCGATATTAATGTGAAAAGTAATTTATAAGAGCATACATTTTTTTAAGGAATTAATTATAGATGGAATTTCAATGTGTCAAAATCAAACGTATTAATCCGACATGTTATATGTTTCGTAATATCTTTATCACGTTGAGAAAAACGTTTTTTTAAATAAGCAATCGTCTCGTAAAGCTATTCCAGATTGAAAAAAAACGAAAATTACCAGACTTTGTAGAAAATTTTACAGAACAGCACAATACCATTTTTTATTTATTTAAGGTCTGTGGTAGTTTTTTTACAGTGATATTTAAATATTCATATTAGTGGACGATTGTATTTGCTTTACGTTTACTAAACATCGCAGAGACTGTACAAGGCAGTATTTTCGAGTATGCCACTACCTAATAAAATTTGCCATCGAAGCACGGCCGCGCTCCATATATGACGTTATTATTTATATTTCCGTTATTCAATATATTAAATTAAATTAACCATTTAATTGTGGATTCTTTAATTTATATAGGAGCGCATCCATATTGTTTGAGCAAAAAATATCATTGGGCTATAATATAAGCAAAACGGAGATACCCTATGGATTAATGTTATTTTTGTTTCATATGATTATATATTTACTAAAGTTGAAAAAACAAAAGATTTCTACAACAGCTTGGTTTCTTTCCTCGAGGTTTGATGAACACACCGAGGAAATCGTTTCTAAGTAAACAAAAACTCTTCGTGGGAGATAATACAATTTCCTCTAAACTTTTCATTATTTGGTTTGTCAACGCGCGTATTTGGCAAGAGCGACGCTTGTGCCCAACAACAATAAAACTATGATTACTCATTTATACGAATCGCTTACATAACTTCTCTATATAAATATAATTTGGCAATTATACATCTTTTACAATCGACAAATGCTATGTTCTATTAAGGTTCATAACCACCAATCAACCCGACCTGGAAACCAAAATTAACCATCGAGAAAGAACAAAAAACATCTCCTGGCAGAAGCTCACAGCCCATCAGCTCGGCAGATTTGCCTAATGTACTGCCGCAGAATCTCTCTCACTCTCTCTGCATCTCCTCTCTTCGGCGACCGATTCATTTGCCCTCATCTCTCCTCTCTCTCTCTCTCTCTCTTTCTCCAGCGACGTCATCGCTCACGCGAGAGGGCAAACAATACGATGAAGAAGCCAGCCGCTGCCGGCGGCGGCGCATCATCCTTCCCAAGTGAATTAAGATGGGCCTGCGCGTATATATATACACATTCGCGCATCAGCGCTGCGGAGATCGAACGACGACGTTATAGAGAGAAAGCCGAGCGCGAGCGGAGACGAGAAGAACGAGACAATTGATAGAGGCGGATTGACGCGAGGACCGTTAGTGCCTATTGAGCGACGGCGCTGCTCTTAATTGCGGCGGGAGCCGAGTGCCGCTGCGCTTCATGATGCGCGCAGCCGCGCCAGCGACGACGTGATGCTGAATTTCTGATTTCAAAATTATTGCGCGAGGTCAACGAGACGATCCTCGTTCATGCGGCTTCGCTCAGGCACATATATACATACTCGCGCGCAGCTTCGCGCTATATATAGAGCGGGAATCCTCAGCAGTGCGAATTAATGTGAAAGTTCGGCTGATCAGCGTTTATGAGCTTGTTAGACGCGGGGAATGCGAGTAGAGGCGGCACGGTTGGCTTTTGTGCGGGAATTTTTCAGAAGGGTTTCTGCGCCTTCGTTGTCGTGGCGGGTTTTTTTTTTCTTTCGGTGTGGAGCTATCGAGTGATTTACGCGAGATTTACGAGGACCAATTGTTGTCGAGAGAAAGACGAGAATGACTGTATGGATTTTTCTTTTTTTCCTCTTTGGAGTTTATTAGTTTGTTTGCTTCGTGGTTTGATAGTCAATCATATATACGTGAATCATATATTATTCGACCATTTGATAGAATAACAAGTAGAATGACTTACGTATACAAACTGGCACGAGCTTGGTCTTCAACATCTCAAAGATATTAAAATTGGAGAAAACGAAAGACAGTTCATCAGTTGCTAATTTAGTTGGGAAATAGCTAATAACAGAAGACCTGTTGTTATGATTAGGAGCGAGAGAGACAGAATCAAGTTGAAAAATATAAATTTTGGTTACTATATCTACGAAAGTACTAGTGCTATATTCACGAACTTCCTGGCCATTTCGGGATGCACAAATGTCTACCTATAGGTTAATTAATCGAATCATCGAAAATAAATGACATTTATTTTGAAGCAAAAAACTCAACTTCGATGCAAATGAAGTAGCCTGCCTTTTTCGTACAAAAATAAACAGAGAAATACACACATACACACACACCACGCTGGCTCAAAAATAATACCCATCTAAAGCTCACGAATTCGACAATTAAAAACCGAAAATCACGCTAACGAAACCGCGGCTGCAGAATATTTATAAGGCTCATTGATTGCTCCCCGCGGGTGATTGTTCGCCATTGTTCGGTGGTGCTGCGGCGAGGATCCAACTGTGCTCTCTGTCTCTCTCACGCTCACCCTCTCAGCGTGTTATATAAATGCTCGCTTTCGAAAATTCGAGGTGTGGATTTTCCAAGTAAATTGCGCTGACCAGTTTTACTTAGAAAAGCTGCTTGATTATTCATTGTACGTGCCACGGACGGTCGAGAGGAGGTTTAATTGACGCCGCGAGAACGGAGTAAGAGAGATTACTCAATTCGGATAAGGGATGAAGCGTCGTTTAGAGTATTATAAAAATATTTTATTTGTTACGGGCAGAGGGATCTGGTAAATTGAAAATAGTTGGTGGGAATTTTAAGATTCGTTGTAACGAATCTTTATAGCGAAAAATAAGTATGGAATCTTTAAAAAAAATTTTAAAATTGATCTTATGAATTCTATATAAATGGAAATTTTTTGGAATTCTAAGAACATTTTGGGAATAGAGGTAACTGCAACAATTTTGAATAAATTTTATAAGCTTCAGAAATATGGTTTTTCGGGAAAATAGAACTTCCTATGATTTGAAATATTCATTTCTTTGATATTTTAAATATACTAATACTAATCAGATTGAATCAACTAAAATTGAATTGTTAAGAGAAAAGGCTTTATAGATATTTCTATACAATATATATTTTACAAAAATGGTAAAACTAAAAATGGTCCTAAAGTAAAAATTACATTTTTAAAGAACTTTATATATATTTTGGTAATACTCCTTCGATACAATAAAGTAGTATCAATAAAAAAATAATGTTTCAAATTTAACATTTATATATAAATTTTTGAAAAACAACAACCGTCCGCTGAAATATACTTTTAGCCTCCAAAAGTTTCAACAAGATGAAATTGCCGTCGAGCATTATATTTGTCTTATCGAATAAAACGGAACGTCCTGTCTGCCTTGCGCGCACATTGTAACGAAGTTACCCAAGTACAGTAAGTTTTTACCGTCAACATCATCCTCCTGACGTACCTCATTACAAACGATATTACGTACTTTGCACAGATTACTTGGCATTGCCATTACATTAATAAAGCCAACAGAAATTTCATTCCACTTATTATACATCGGCAACGCGATATATAATACCGCCTCCGCGTATATCCAACGACTTTCTTTCCACCACCGCGGTGCGATCGATAATATGCGCTGAAATTGCTTTATTTTACGCATGATAAAACTCATGAGGCCATATATCGCGCGAGTTAATTTAATACTTTGATTGGTGCGACGCATAAACAAGTTTTTATAACTCGGCGACTTTTATTCGCGTTTTGTCCTTCGTTCCGATAAAAGAAAGGAAATCGCGCGCGTGCCCGAGCCGTACAATTCTGATAAGTCCCCATCGCTTGCCACCCGTAAACTTAGCGAATACAGTCGCTTTTCTGTTTTATAATCGGCGATACCAAGAACGACGCTTTATCATCTCGCGCATATAGGGGGCGAGTGAGTTCGTGAGCACAATGCCTCGATTCTCGAGCCTCATTTATCGGCGCATTATTATTCCCCTCGCTGACGTTCGGTGTGCAGCCTCTCGGCGGCGAGCGTGCTGCTACAGCTTGAGATTCGTTAAATTGTTGAAATTATTATACGCGCGCCGATTTCCGAATGGCGAATCGGTTCTTTGCGCGCGATGAAAAACGGGCCGAGAAGTTTTGTGCTGAGAATTATTGGAGATGTACCGTTTTTTGCTGCCGTTTATCATGTACCATGAAAAAAAAAGTTAGCGGGTGGGGCGAGGTGAGCTGGCTGCTTTGATAATGGGGCCTGCGATATAGAATGAAGACTTTGTGTGTGTAAATGGAAGCGCGCAGACCTTGAGTTACTATATATATACCGAGGTATCGTAAAACTTGTTGATATTATGCAAGTTGCGGTATTGTTTGTTAATATTTCGACGAATTCGTCAAGGTGGTCTCGACGTGAAAGAAATTGATAAGCAACGAATCGTTTAGGATACAATTTTTACAGTGTTTATTAAACATGAGTTCCAAATAGATATTAAACGGAAGCAATATATAACTCTCGTCTCGAATGTATAGGAGCAGCGAGACGACAAACATTGTTTTCAAATCGTAAAACGTTGCCCTTGGCAAACTTTAATTATTTCGTTCGGCTCGCGTTCCCAGAAAGTGTTTATCGAGTCCACTATTATTATTCTATTTCGAGAGCGGGCAATTAAATTAAACATAACTTGTCAGAACTTAAATTAGCTTGCGTATATATATGTACAGTTAACGCCGTTGAGATCATTACTCTGGCGTGCGTATATATTCTAATAAATGGGGTTACGGCGAAAATTTCTAAAACCGTTTAGCGTAATCCTTCACCTTAATGAACTCGCGCACTTTTTGTGGGGTAAGAATACGCGATGATAAAGGGCTCTACGTCAATTCCGAGCTAATGGGGCTCAACGTTTTTGGAATTATATATATTAGAGAAAAGATGTTATCAACTTTACGGCAGTTTTTGAGACCGTTAAACTTGACTGTAATTTTAGCGATTGTAAATCAGAGCTCGTTATGATTTTGAGTATATCATACAGTTATAAGTTGTCCGTCTTCTGAAACCCTTACCACAAGTTTATCAAATGAATGGATATTTACTAAAACTATTTCACGTTTGGGCCATTTTTATTTAGAAATAGACCGCCTTTATAATAAAATAAATCTTACAAATTTTAACACCGTTTAAAACACAATTTTACAATTATATATAGTATGTCAGGACATTTTATTATATAGATATTTTTTTCACACCAAATTACATATATAATATTATCCTATGCATTTTCCAAACCTGTAAACACAGTACAACCGTATTTTTATTATCCGGAAAATTCCTCTACCTCTTTCTCTACGCTCATCGCGCAGAAATTCGAAAAATCTCGTTCCGACAGAATTGATTCTCCCATCCGATCCTCATGCTCTGCACTCTAAACAAAAACGCGCGCGCTCAGCTTTCTGCCTGCTCTGCACGCGGTATATTATTCATCGCGCGCGGGGTACCGATATCGGGGGGAAAAGCCGCTCGCTCGTAAATCCACGGGCGAGTAATTCAGCGCTCAGCGCTCTCGCTACATTTGCTTTTCTCATCCGCGAGTGCTGCATGCATGCGCGCCCGCGAAAACATTCTCTTCCCAGGAGCCAAGCGGTTGGCCGCCGACGCCTCTTCCTCGTCAAGTCAACTTATATAGACCTCTTCGTTGAAGGATGAAAGCGAAAAATTGTATATAGGTAGAAGAGGGAGCTTCTGCGAAGGCTGGGCCCGTAGTGAAAAGCAATTAAAATTGCGAAATTCAATCAGCATCTCGGGACACAACGCGAGAGAAAGAGCAAGCCAATAAAGCCCTTTATGACCGTAATGAGACGCCGGGGCGCTCCTTCTCTCGCGCGAGCTCTGCCTCTTTTTCAACTGCGCAGCTCGCTACAGACACACACACACACTCTGCTGGTCTCTCTAATTGGTGATAAATAAATGCCGCTTTAATTGTCGGGGCTGCGCGCGACTGTGGGCGCAGCCATAGCCACAGGAGAGCTCGCTCACTCAGTGTCTCGAATACAACGAGAGTAGAGCTGCCGGTGTGTGTAGGTGAAGCGAGAGAGCCGATCGGCGTGAACTAAATAGTCAACGCCATTAACCGGACAGGGTCAGCGCGCGGTTCGACTCTCCGTCTCTCTCTCTCTCACACCCGTTTTCCTATAAGCGAGAGCACGCAGATAGATTGTTTTAGATAAAGGAGAGAGAGAGAGAGAGGGCCTGTGGATACACGCAGCGTGCGGCCATCGTGAGTGTGTGAAAATTAATACACGAATCTATATACACGCGGTATATACAGGAAGGTGGGAGGGGTGAATTGATTGATCGATCGATCGATCGATTTTGTTGTTAAGGCCCGCCGTTTTATTAGCGGGGTAAATGCGATAAATACAAAAGTACATGTTAATGTTGCGTTGCGCGACACCGAAAAGGTATTTCGGCTGTGATGCGATTGCGAGAGGTGTAGTACGGAGAGAAGGTGGGCCAGGGTCCGCGGTAAGCGATTGTCATGCTCACCTGCAGTGTCTTATATGTATATATATTGCTGTCATTACGCGATCGTGAACGGCTGAAATGGGCTATATTATTTATTGAGGCCCGTGTATACACGAGGTGCGGATGTTTATCAATTTTCTATATACATATATACCCTTTCGTTTAAGCAACGAGGTGTTTATTCGATTTCACGGGTGATCGATAATCAGACGGGTGAAGATAAAAGTTGAATATATAATAATCTACGAAGGTCCCTTTACAGATATTTATGATAATAAAATATATGATAGACTTGTATATCTTTGATAATATATTCGCGCGTTCCGCAAAAACTAAAATAATTACTATGTTTACCGGAGACAGTCATAAGTCAGGTTCAATATAAGATTTAATAGCCTCGCCACCTCGTGACAGTAATAAAGCGTTTATGAAATCAATCAATAACTTTTTACACCCGTCGGCATTACCCATCAGAGCTAATAGCTCTGCGCGCGCTCTAACCGGACCAAAAAGAAAAAAATAACACTTCCTGAAACTCTCAAAGTATACTCTTGCTAATAGCTTCTCTCTTATACAAAAAAAGAACGCGTGACGTTTTTGCACACCTCTGTCACACCTCTATATGTTCCCCGTCGCCTTCCTCTACAACCCGTACCAATAGTCACTCTCGATTCGCCTCGACGTGAGTCCCGATTGCCCTCATCGCACTTCTTCGCACCGACAAATAACATATATATCCGCATTGCGCGGATATAGCGGCGCGCCAACGTGTAACATCTTCCGATCTATTATGACGCGTTCGCACACTCAGCAACATCGACCATCGCTTTTCGCTGCGCTTTTCAGATACGAACTGATCACGTCAAAACAACACGGTGGACAAAAAGAGAGAAAGAAAAAGGGTGTGTAGGGAATTCCCTCTTTCCCTCTGCGGATGTAATCGAATAGATTTCGACGACAGCCACGCGTGCGCGTTATATACAACGTGAGGGCTATATATAGGTATATAACAACGCGAGACTCGTCAATCGGACAAGGGCTATATAGCTGCGCCGCGGATCGACGAGCTCGAGGCCGCGCTTTGAACGCGTGCCTGGACGCTCGCGCGCACAGAGAGCGACAAAATGAAATAAGAGAGTTTGGCCGGCGGCGGCGAGGCGCGGATTCAATTCCGACTCTGTTTATCGAGCAAACTGTGCGGGGCTGAGCTGTAGCACACAACGTGCAGGACGATTTGAAAATACTCCGACGCGACGCGTTCACACATGCGCAGAATTACGTTCCGCTGCAGCAGAGTTTGCTTTCGCCATCGCGCGCATCCGCTAATGTAGTTAGGATTAATCGTATTCTTCGGTATATGGGCGATTCAAGTCTGTGGTGGACTGCTTCGACGTTGCAAAAAGTTAGTGTAGTTTTCTGATGGACGCAAGCGCGACATGAGTAATACTCGCGTCTAAGTGTGTGTAACGTGTTTGAGGAATGAATTAAGAAGAGTTGGAGAACTAATTTTTATAGACTCTAGATTGTGGAATACTGCGAGGCTGAATATAAGCGGTTATTTGCGTAAATCTCGACGGTGAAGTTGTTCGAATATCGGCTCTTTTTTTCAGCGTAAATAGGTGGGTCAAAAGGGGACTGATTCGCAGACATATATAACGTTGGATTTTTACTATATCCGTGGTCCAGTTTACTCATCAAAAGCTCGAAAATTGGAAGCATATACAGGACGGCGTCGCTGAAGTTTCGAGTTTGTCTTCGAAAACGCGCATCGTTTCGTTATTAGGATAATGAATAGGATAATGAAATTACGAGGTTGGTGGGTTGAAGTGAGCTAAACGAGCGATGGAAGTAGACTCGCGCATTTATTTAATACGCAAGCACTGACCGGATTAGTGGAAAATCTCGATCTATCCAATAGTAATTGAGCAAGTATATATTGAGATCTCAAAAACGAAAAATAAAATTATAGTCAGTGTTGCGACTTCGATCCTATATAATTAAATTGAAAAATTCAATTTATCCTATAAAATGTCAGAAGCAGAACTTGCGGCAGGCGAATGTAAAAAAGAATAACAAAGATAACGGAAAAATGTCTTTTTTTACTCAGAAAGTTACTTATTATTCTGCACGAAAGCTTATACGCGAAGACTCAGAACTAATAAAAACTCAACAATTTATTTTCTCTCTAATAACGGTTTGTACTTGTTTTTTTCAAATTGTGTTCGCGGGATTAAATATACATGTATAATACAATCAATAATCTAAAGTCCAAAGTATTCATAATCAAAGTGCATCCGGAACATTTACGTTAATTTTGAAATATGTTTAATATCAATAACAACCATCAAATATTATAGGTGCACAAAATAGCTGTTGAAGTAAATTTACAATTTTATTCGATAAAACAATAATGGCATCCTGCTCAAATAAATGGTATAACCAGCGTAAAACAGCGGATCAATTTATATAATTATTTTACTTCCAACGAGATAATCGAGAATTACAGAAGTCAGGTTCAGCATTCCTTTGTCACTTCCCGGTATAAATGTCGCTTTATCAGCGCCCCGCACGTGTGTTTATACGTCAAGGGCGATACCATTCATTTCCCTTTATGCTTCGTTAGATAAACACCGCGCCAGATCCGTATACAGCCACCTGTCTATTTACTCGCATCGCACGCGGGGCTTTTTCTCCCAAAACCGCTCGATACATCAATTATTATTACGGTATAATACATACCCCGCCGACCAAAACAAATGTAATTGGCGATCGACAATCTCGCGCGATGAAACAATTTCTATAAGGTACAATGCGTTATATAGCGCTTCCTTACTCTCGATATACCGTTTTTCCGTAGCTCGCGTGAAATATTCAATTACCATTTACAAGACGCTCGCGGTATACATGGCGACGAGGCAGCGAGCGTCTGATTTCGGGGCCGGATAAAATTAATGAGTTCCTAGAGCGGGGCGGAGCGAGGTGCGGTGATGATATAGCCGCAGGATGACCAAGAAACACAGTGAGGGAGAGAGAAAAGGTTTCTTGATCGATCGGACGCAAACGCGGACGCTATATTCTGTGCGATGTGACGTTATAGTCGCGCTTGTTCGCTTAATTATTTCTCGGGAAAAGCGAGGTTCGTCGACAGCGCGTTTAATTGTCGGCGACCCTTACAAATTTATTCGTTAAACGAGAAAGATGAGCGACGAGATGAGAGTAGGGGGAGGTGGACACGACGATTTCGTTAAGTGATTTACATATATGTACGCGGTTGCGTCAGGAGCGAGTGTATGGAAGTATAGGTAGATCACGAGCTCGCTCGAGCGGAAGAACGAGGCTGCGTGTACCGGTATAAGAAGCTTTCCGGTTTACGAAGTGTGAAGCGTTTTACGTAAGATTTTTTTTTTTTTTACTGAAATTATTCGTTTGAAAAATTTGTGGGTATGCTTTGTTTAAGAGACCTTATTTCTAGCAACGTTGATGTATGTTTATAAATTCGCGCTATATAATAATAATAACAAGAGTGTTTTGTGAGGCAGGATCGTACATTTTCGCGGCTCGCGTATACAATTTAATGGCATTGTTGTCAATATTGAAGTTCTGGGAATCACAGTAATGGAAGTATGTATAATATGCATATTGAAATTTTCGTATATAGGCTTTCCCAGCGCATTAAAGCGTGACATACAATACGTATATACCTGAATGTTTGAATTCGTGATAATAACGTTTAGTATTACGAAAGGTTTTCGTGTCTTCATTGATAAAAGACAAGTTTTATGATGCCACTCAAACGTGTATTTACGCAATGAACGACTGCGACGCATTCATTATCAAATTCTGAAAACGACAGTGAAGCGTATATGTATTGTTCCGACTTCCGAGAACGTGAATCTCTCATTGCGTAACATTAATTGAATTTCGTATACGTAAAATAAAAGGACAATATTGCACTTGATTGAAATTCGTGTGCGCAGCTTTCATTGCCGTGTTAAGAAATCTGCGGGTTTCGTGATATACGTATAATACATATAAGATTGGCTCTCAGCACCGAGCAGCGCGAGTCGTTCAAAATTATGATTAGCCGAGTATAAAAGAAGGACCCGGTTTCGTCGTTGCATCTCGTCTCTCTCTTTCTCGGCGCGCTCGTGACTTAATACTTAAAGAACTGGGACGGGATGTAAAGAAAGTCTGCAGGCGCTCGGCGCGCAATATATACCGTCTCGACTACATAACCGAATGTATTGCAGATGCATGTCGAGGTGCACCGGCGAGAGTGTGTATATATATATATATATATACAGTTTAGTTGCATGCCACGATTTAATTCAGTTAGAGAAAACAGTATCGATAAAATACAAAGAGAGAGGAAGTGGGTCACACAATAAATTATATGTCAAAACCAACGAAGAGTCGATTAAATAATGAAAATTATAATAAACATATCACCGGTGTGTATGGGTATTGTGTCAAAAACAATATTAAACAGCTTGCGCGCGGTATATTGTCACCATTATAGAATAATTTAATTTCGTCCGATTTGCCGTGTGCTTCGATGTATATAATATACCTATATATGTAGCGTCTCACAGAATGCCTATATGAACTTAGCAAACATACTTTGCGAGTGTATGAAATAATTTTCGTATATATATAGAAGAGTCTGGAACAAAGTTATTTAATCTCATCTCTCCTCGCTCTATCCCTCCCGCTGCGGGCGAACTTTTATTTCACGAAATCGTACCTAATTTCGCCCTATAACCCGCGCTCCGGGGGGAAGAAAAAAGTCGGCCGCGAGCTCTTATACAGCGCCGCGAAAGTATATGCATCATATATATACCAAGGAGCGCACTCGCTAACTCTCAAAGGGTTCAATTTTTTGTCACGAAAAGGATGAGAGCGGCTCGGCTCTCGAGAGCGAATTCCTCGGGCGCGCTCACGACCCGGTCACAACTTATACAGTCTCTCAATGTTTGCGAAGAGAATATTCACGTCAACGTCTGCGGCCGGGTGAATATAAGGCTCTCTCTCTCTCTCTCTCCCTCTAACTCGGAAAGGCGGGTAGGTATATATCCTAGGCGAAGTTGCGCTCCGCGCGGAAACAAACTTTATTCGCGTGGAGCGACTGAAACAATCCTCGAGCGCGCGTGAGCGTTGAAAGTTTGCCGTGAGAAGAGAGAGAGACGCGGGCGCAGATTGCTCGACGGAGGAAATAAGCTCTGGTCAGCCCTGGACTTTAAAACTGCTGATATAGAGGAAGAGGGAGAGAGAGAGAAAATTCAGGCCGAAAACTGAGTCGGGCGTGTGGCGCGCGCGGCTTTCGATTAATTCGACGGGGCGGGGAATTCGGTCTTGTACAAAAGGGAAGAGGAGAAGGAGGAGGAGTGGTGGCAGCTGAGAAGAAAAGTGGAAACTTTTCTCGCGCTTCGCGAGGGAATAATTGAGTCTGACGAGGACGCAAGCGAGCTCCGCTCGACGATGGATCGAGAAGACGTTCTGTATATGTGTATATGTATATAAAATCGAACTTACATGTGGAAAATTAATTTTTTTTTTCTCGAAAGTTCTCTAAATCTTTTTTGTTGTCTGCATGGTTTGTGCAGTGTTGATTATTCTGTTAGAGATCGCCGTTTATATTTACGATAATAAAATTGTATTGCGTCATATATCATTTTGTAAAATTTTCCTGAGAATAAAGTATTTTCAATGTATTTTGTAAGGATTTGCAGCTTTTTCTATGAATGAAATTAACAGAAAATCAATCTTTGTATTCTGATGTTGTTCGTTTAAATCAACAATGTGAGTATGCATAATCACTAAAGATTTTAATAAAAAAAAAAGATATCGTAATATTTGTAAAATTATTAATGTCCTAATATTGCATTGTGACTCTTACACAAGAAGCTGTATACATCGACGCATACTTTCTTGTAAAATAAGAAGAATTATTATCCATAAAAAATGTTGATTAATTATGCAAATTTTTCAAACGTGCGTATATTCAATACTTTTAAAGCTTTTAAATCGATGAAAGATTGCTCATTTCTTTGAATGTAACTGATCAGAAATAGTGAAGAGCAATATATAATTGAAAATAGGAAAAAAGAATATTATGTAAAGTGTACACTTAGAATATTGTTACTTCATTCACACGCTTTTTTATTTATTTTTTAACTTATTTCTATATGAAAATTTCTTCGAAGTGAAAAATCATGTACCTTATATTGTCAGTAGCACTTTACTTAAAAAGCGCTTTTATGCATCTTATTTCAAAATATAACCAAGAGACAAATCTGTGAGCTATGCAAACATTTTAATTATGGAGACTGACTTTGCAGTTCTTTCAAACTAATTATTTAGAATATGCAGTGATCCGAGATGTTAAATTCATTTTTCAAGTATTTACAAGACTACTAGACTGTGCAAAGCTATTTTTAATTATGAACTAGCGTATAGAATTTTAATCCTCACGGTTTTGCATGCAGCGCACGAGCGACTCGTTTGCTGACAGAAAAGCTGAAGATTATTCTGCTTTTATTCTAATTATTTCTGCATGAAGGTAAAAGAAAGCATGCGCAAGAGCGCATCAAAACGCACGTTCGCTAATTAAAGTTGGAAGGACTCAAGGAGATTAGCGCAAGGAAAGGGTAAATAAATAATTTTGACATTTGTTTATTTTCATATAACAAACTGCTTTTTATTCTTTGAGTGACTTGCAGCCTTGGAGCCGAAGCCCCGCGACAGCCAGATTCGTAATCCTTATAATAATTAATATTTTACAACGAAGTTATATCTTATCATTCACAGTCGCTGACAAAGTTCAATTCAGCAGTTAATCACGTATAGTATATTTACAAAAATTCTTGTGGAACGCAACATTCATTTAAGTTATTTTCGAATAAAATAAAATACAATATATTTATAGTTACAATCGAGTTAGCGCTTCCTTTTTCTCATTCATTTTTCTATCTACTATTTATAATAATTAAGATGTATAACGTACAAAGTTTTACCCGAAAATTCGTACGAGCAGCGACTTTGCATTTATATAACGATATGCGCTTTTATCGATAATCACCATTTTCCTTCATCATCATCTCATTACGTATATACAAGAAGTCTCATTTATAATATTTTTGATATAGGTACACTATTTACAGAGTCCGGAATGTCTCTTAAATCTCTAGTAAGCGTGAAGCGACCAGGCTCCAATGTGCTGAGTGATAAAGGACTTCGGCCAGCATGTGTGTGTGTGTGTATGTGTGTATCTGTATGCGCAAAATACGCGGACTCGCGCGCTCGCATACACACACACACACACACACTTACAATATAGTCTTAGGAACGAGATCTCGCGCGATTCGCCGCTTTAATGGTTATTCGATCTTGATTTGGCGCGACATTAAAAGTGAGAGAATAAAAAAGGAAAGGGAGCGCGCGGGCGCGCTCGTGCGAGGGCAGGATGAGAGAGAGAGGGAGAAACAAGTGAGAGAAGAACAAGCGGGAGGCTGTGTACGCGCTCTTGGGCTACACGGCCTCCCGGAGAAGGAAGAAGAAGAAGGAGGAGGCGGGCAAGAGGGAGAGAGAGAGAGAAAAAGGGCGAAGGCGAGAGGACGAAATAAAAATAGCGTTACACGGTACCGCGCGCTCGCGCCGAGCTCTCTCGGACACGTTGCCTGCCTGCCTGCCTGTCTGCGCGGCTCTCCAGCGAGTTAGAGAGTAACAGTCTTGTTTCTACAATGATATGCGAGAAGCTTGCCTCGCTCGCTCCTCCGCGAAGAGGAATGCATTCTGGGCGTCACGTTTAATAGTCGCGCGCGTATTGACGGCCGAGCGAGAGGCGATGAGTCGACGAAACAACGCAACCAACGCGCGAGAGAAGGAGAGAGAGATGTGAAAGTTGTAACGAGGATTCAATGCCCGGCCTACACTCTCGCGTGTACACACATATATAATATATATAAAGACACGCGAGCGAGCGAGTTTGATTTCGAAAACCCTTCGTAAAAATGGCACAACAATGAAACTTTCAAGCTGGACGAGAGGACTTTCTTGGATCTCTCTCATTCTCTCTCACTCTCCCTCTTTCTCGCGGGCGCGCGTGATTCACACTCGAGGGCGTCGACGCGGCGGTTCTCTTCTACAATAACGACGCGATTCAGATTCGAGGGGAAAGAAAAGTACAGTATCACCCCGCGATGAAAGAGTTAAGGCATGTACAAAGTATATATAATAAAAAGAAGATATAGGAGGGTGCGATTCCTCGCGGCGAGAGCAATAAATATAGATATACGTTATCATCGATGCCTACGAAACTTCACAGCTTTCTTTTAATTCCTATATAGTTCCTTCCCTTTTCATCCAACTTAATATATTTACAATATTCGCAACAACAGTCTTTAAGGGAGCGCACGCGCGCAAGCGCGCGTATTTGCCGATGTCGAAATGTGCGATATCATGCGAGCGATCAATCAACTTAAAAAAATCGTAGAATGAAAACTTAAGAATTTTTTTTTTTTTTCGTTTTTTCGAAGGAATCATAATGTACGGGGCTCAGAGCTGTGTCGCCGATATTAAGATTTTCTTCGTGTGTGTGTATATATGTACAAATAAATAAATCGATAGTCACGTTTAAATAAAAATAATCGTAAATCAAGACACAAATCGATCACTCGCACGGTAGCGGCAGCGATTTCAACCTATATAACAACATTACCCCCTTTCCCCCCTTAAACGAAATAAGTACGCGGATTCATCGGCATCTGTGGCTGGCCGAAGGTGTTCGTCTGGACGGCGAGCTCCGGTATGGTGCTGTAGAGGTGGCTGCTTCTGGACGAGATGCTCGCCGGCCTCTGGGCCGTGGCATTGCCCCCGGGATGCAGCGCGCTGTAGCCGATTTGATGGTGCTCGTGGTGCTGGGGTGGCAGTTGCTGCGTCTGCTGATGATGATGGTGGTGGTGATGGTGGAGGTGGTGATGCGGATGGTGGAGTTGGTGCTGCTGAAGCTGCTGCTCGTGGCCGCTATCCTCGTCCTCGGTGCGACTGCTTGCCGAGCTCACGTAGGTGGACTGCGTGGGCGTGGGTGTGGGCGCGTGCAGCGGCGCTACGAGTACGTTGCTGCTGGCGCTGCTGCTGCTGTTGGTGGGCTGGTGATGGTGCACGGGTGCCGGCGGAGGTGCGACCGGCTTGGAGGACCAGGCGTCGACGACGACGGACGGCGCGGCGCTGTAGCGCGCGGGGATACCACCAGGACTGCCCGAGTGACCGCCCTTGCGCTTGGTGCCGCTGTCGGCGGAGTCTGGCATGGCGAAGCGCAGCTTCTCCCAGAACCTCTTCTCGCCCCACACGATCACCGTGCAGGTCTGGAGGAGCAGCTGAAGCTCGGGATCACGGGTAGGCGCCTCCGTGGCCAGGAGGATGATGATCCGTCGGCGTCTGGAGGCCGGCCTGATGGTCTCGAGGGCGGCGCGCAGGGCCGCACGGAACTCTGGGTGCTGCCACTCGTTGTTCAGGAACACCGGGGAGAAAGCTATCACGATGCGTCTGGCTGCGGCGGCTGCGGGTGGTAGCGACTCCTGCGGCCGGGTGGGCGGCAGATCGCGCCAATGTAGGCAGAGAGCCAAACCGGACTGCTCCAGTTCTGCAGCGAGATAACGCGACACGAAGTCCTCGTCGCGTTCGCCGTAAATGAAGTAACCGTCGTAAAGCCGGTCGCGCTCCTCTTCGGGCGGATTAGCGATTTTGCCGAGGCGGAGCCCATATTTGGCATGTGCCCAGAGTCGGACGTCCTGTCGGAAGGCGAAGCCTAGGGCCATGAAGAGGCAGACGGCGATTATGACAACGAGGGCGCCGGCGAGAAGAGGAACGAAGTTGCCGCCGATGAGGGGTGGATTGTGAACGCCGATGCTAATAGCCTCGTTCGAAGGATCGCCGCAGCGTTCGATCGCCTGAGCGATCGTCTCCACGCCGTCTCGGCAGTACATGCGATCGGCAAGCTCTCCGCGATGATCAGACAGCCAGGCTCGCAATTTTCGGGCGTTGGAGCAGTCGCAGCTCCAGGCGTTGCCCTCGAGTGACACGCTGACACCGTGGTTGGCGACCGCTTCCCAGGGCTTGAAATCGACGATCCGGTTGTTATTAAGCTTCAGCACTTCAAGGCTTTTCATCTTGCGGAAGGTGGTATTGGCCACGGCAGCAATAGCATTATGGTCGAGATAGAGCTCATTGATGAGCTCCAGCTGATCGAACTCGAAGCCTTTAAGTTCCCTCAAAGCGTTCGATTCGAGATGCAGGACCTTGAGAGCCTCAGCGCCGTTGAAGGTGCGGTTGTGCAGACCGGAGATACCGCTGTTATTTAGGAACAACGTGTCTAGCTTGCGCTTACCGATGAACACATGGCTGCCCAGATCGCCGAGATCGTTGCCGTCGAGGTAGATCTCCGTGGCGTCCATGGGAATCCGTTCGGGCACGAAGCGGTAACCGGCGTTTGAGCAGTCGACCACGTTGCTGGACCAGCTGTGGTCGTGGTAGCAGGAACAATTATCCGGGCAGGTCATCTCGCAGTCGCAGGCGTCGAAATCACAGCAGTGGCAGATGGCGAAGCAGTGGCTCTGGTAGCGGCACACAAAGTCCTTGGGCTTCAGCGTGAGCAGCGGGCGCTTGGGCGCGGCTCGAGCGTGCACCATGTCACAGGTCACGGCGTCAAGGTCCATCACTCGCGGGTGCTGACGCATGCGGGACAGCTCGTTGATGCGCAGTAACCATTCCATTGTACAGTCGCACAAAATGGGGTTACTGCCGATGTAGAACATCGGTAATTCACGATCACTAGGAACCGGTTGCAGCTCGATTGCTGCTACATCGAGGTGCGTGATCTCGTTACCGTATAGCACCACTTTTGTAAGGTTAACTTTGTCCATGAATGTACCGGCGGCAATGTTTCGAATGCGATTGTTGTTGAGGTAGAGCTTCTCCACACTATTGGGAATCGAGATATCCGAAATCTCCTCGATCCGGTTGAAGCTAACGTCAAGCTTCGTAATGTGCAATTCCTGGCGGTCTTCGGAAAAGTCGTTACCTAGTTCACTGATTTGATTGGCATGCATGTCGAGCCAATCGAGACTTGGCGGAAGATCGCCGTAATTGAACCACAGTAACTTATTGTCCGAGATATTGAGCACCAGCAGGGACGGCAGGTCGCGGAAGACGCCGTGCATTTCAGTCAGCTGATTACCGTCCAGCCGGATGGCAATCAATAAACTGTTATTGGAGAAAGCGCCTTGCTCGACGTGTCGGATAGCGTTGCTGCCCAAATTGAGGATCTGCAGTGATGGCAGATTGCCGAAGGCCTGGCGGGAGATGTTCTCCAATTTGTTATCGACCAGACGAAGACCAGACAGCTTGTCCAGACCGGTGAAGGTTTCATGGTCGATGTCAGAGATACGATTGTTACCAAGATCGAGGGTCATCAAATCAGGGAGATCGCGCACTGCTTCCGGCACGGCGGTCAGTCTATTACTATCCAGTCTTAAGTCCTGCAGTCTGGTTAGATTGGTAAATGCATTGCGATGCACGAACTGCAATTTGTTTTCATCGAGGAAAAGCTGGTCCAGCTGAATCAGACCAACGCTGTGCACCAGGTCAAAACGGACGATCTTGTTGTGCGTGAGTGACAGCGAGCGCAGGTTGCCGAGCGAGGCGAAGCACTCGTCGGCCAGTGTATCGATCTCGTTGTGCTCGAGGTTAAGTAACTTCAGTTGCGTCAGTCCGCGAAACACGTGCGCATCGATCTTAGTTAAAGCATTGTAGGACAAATCCAGCAGCACCAGTTTGTTCAGACGGGCGAAAGTGTCGCGATTGATCCAGCGACTGGTGAGCTCGTTGCTGCTGAGATCAAGCACCTGGAGCTGCTGCAGGCCGTCGAGGAGGCCGGGCGCCAAAACGGAGAGCGAGTTGTTGCTGAGGACGATCTCGCGGAGCTCTCGCGTCTTGGCAAAGAGCTCGGGTGGCAGGGCGACCAGCCGATTGCTAGACATGTTAAGCGAGCGCAGGGAAACGAGACCGTTGAGGGCGTGATCACCGACGGCGGCGATCGCGTTGTCCTGGAGCTTCAGCACGGTCAAACTGCGCAGACCGTTGAGGCCATGATCGGGCAGGGCGCTGAAATCGTTACCACTGAGGTCGAGCGATTCGAGGCTCTGGGCGCAGGCGGTGGTCCAGTCGGCGAAGCCGAGCGACGCCACGTCCTGTAACCTGTTGCTCGTGAGATTCAGACTGGCGAGGCTCGGGCTCGGGCAGAGAAACTCGCTCGGCAGCGTCCAGATATTGTTCTCGCCGAGATCGAGCTCGCGGAGCCCGGACAGTCCCCTCAGCGCGTCCCGGTGCACGTCCATGGCGGTGGAGGACCAGTCGGCATTGTGGGAGCGCAGCGAGAGCCGGTGGAGATCGGGCGCCGCGGCGAACACACCGCCGGGCAGGTTCTTGATCTTGCAGTGCTCGATCCTGAGGCGCTCGAGGCGGTTCAGCGAGGCGAGGAAGCCAGCGCTGCCGGTCGCGGTGACGGAGCTCGGCGCCTCGAGCTGGCTCTCGAAGAAGATGGACTCGTTGCACTCGAGGCCGAGCGAGGTGATGCCGTCGGCCTGCAGGGGCGAGAGGCTGCCTATGAGGCTCGTCGCCCCGGACAGGGTGCGCAGCTGGCAGACGAGCTGGTGCTCGATCTCGTCGTCCCGCCAGCTGCAGCCGCGCGGTGGCTCGAGGCTGCTGATGCTGCGGGCCCACGCGACGTCCAGCAGCAGCAGCCACAACAGCGCGAACGTCAGCCCAAAGGCGCTTCCCCGTAACTCCATGTTGCTGGCGCGCGCGAGACTTTGAAAAGGCCTGGCGGCGGCGGCTCCGAGTGAAGGGCCTCTCGAGCTTTGCACGATCGTCACGATCTCATCATCCGGCACGTGTTCTCTTTCCTTCTGCTTCTCCACTATTTCTTCTCTCCTCTCCCTCTCCTTTTCTCTCGCTTTTACTTTGCACAATACTCTTCTCACTCTGTCTCTCTTACTATCAATCTGCTCTCGCGAACTCTTTGTCTCGAGTTGGCGCACTCAGTTTATCGCGCGGCAGCACTCGGCGCTCCGAAACATCGATGCACCACTGAAGACCGATCGCGCGAACAAACTCGGAAACATCAAAAAAGTCTCTCGGCTAATATCTTCGCAAGACACTCGCGCGGTTCACACTTTATCAAATCGGAGAATATATTAAGTTTTGGTGGCGCAGACACTGTAGACTATGTGTTTGCGTCGTTTGATATACACGGGGCGCGTTGGGTGCGCGCTCTCTCGCGTGTGTGCGACTTTCTCCGACGAGGGACGGCGAGTGACTGGTGTGCCGAGCGCGCGGCGAGCCGAGGCCAGCTCCGAATCCACACTGGAGCAGCTCCGGCTGCGTGACTACTAGCCGCCGAGAGCGCGCGAGCGCCGCATGGACTCGCTGCCTGCTGCTGCTGCTTCTCCCCCCACTGCTACGGCACTTCCCACCCTATAGTCGGCGCTATACCCACTCCGTCTCTCTCTTTCTTTAGTGGCAGAGAGCGCGCGCTCCTTGAACGTTGCCTTCTTCTCTTCTTCTTACTATGTGCAGGGCCTCCGACTTTTACCGTCTATGTGAGCGTGTGTGTGTGTGTGAGCCGAGCGTTGTATATCCGTCTCTGGTAGAGTCTCGACCACCGCAAATTATCCTCCCGCCACTGACCGCCGCGTCGCCGCCGCCGCCGAGTCTTTTTCCCACTATACTATGATTCCCTCTATACCTATAACGCCCACGAATACCAGCAAGAGGGAGAGAGAGAGAAAAGTTGCACACGAACGCGTGCGCGCGCTCGCCGCCGCAGCCAGCTATGACGATACAATAAAGAGTATGAGAGAGGGGCGAACGAGGAGAAGAATCTCTCTCCTCGTCTTTTCTCTTTTCTCTCCTCACACACAGCGCGCGCGCATGGCCCAACCGCAGCACTATACAATCTTGTACGCTTCTTCTTCTTCTTCTTCCTCGCCTCCTTCTCCTTTCTCTTTCTCTCTGCTTCTCTTCTCTCGGTTAAAGTAAACTTTGCGAGATGCGCGCGCGTAACTTCCGCTTCATTTGAATACGCTTAACGTGTATCTCTTCTCGGATGTCAGTTCGCTCGACTCTTTCTCTCCCTCTCCTTCTCTCTATCTTACTCTCTTCTTGCGCGGACTCCCATAGATGCACATTTTCCCTTTGTGCTGGGGGATTCTTTTCCCTCTGTCCATTCCTCGAGCGCGCACGCTATATATATGTGCGCCGAAGCGACACTGTGCCGTTTTTCGCCTCCGTGGCTTTTGCCACGCGGAGTTAAGTGGGCCCGTTCGACGTATTAATAAGGATTGACGGGAGATTTGATTCTCCGTTGGTTTCGTTTACTTTTTTTTTCTTCCGCACGGTGAAATGCACTGTGGCGGTCCTCCAGTTGCGGCCTTTTTTTAATTGCACTCTCTATGCGGCTAAAACGGTTGGGCGCGGGGCTTTGGCTTTGCGGACGCGCGCTTTGTGCCTTCCGAAATTAAATTACAAACAGTGCCGCGGTGGACGTTTGAAGTTTGCGCGCGCGGTCTATTGTAGTCCCTCTTGCGTGGGGTATATGCGTATGTTTACTTTGCTCTTACCCTCGGGTTTTTTCCAAAATTGTGATATTCATTTGGGTTAATTTCCCGTGAAATCTCGGAGGCCTTTGAATCTAAAGTACATCACGTGATGGCTCTTGTAATATTTTTATCATATATAGTCGGAATTTCAAAATAAAATAATAATTATGATCCGATATGTAGGTTATTTTTTTATATTAAAACAAACACTTACTTTATCGCACCGCATTGCATTTTCGAAATAAAATTTAATTCCGCAATCCAAACACAATTTAAAAATATTTCCGGGATTTTCATATACTGTTTCACCCGCTAAATAAATTTCGCATTACCGCGAAAATGTATATCATTCAAAGCAGTTTCATCAAAACATTATTTATACAAACCGCGAGATTTTTAAAATACACCTTCAAAAGCAGTTCTATCAAGACACTATTTGTGTATAAAACTGCGTGATATTTTAAAATCACGGTTCGCTCGGCATGAGTGTGAAAAAAAGTGTGTACCACGCGTCGAGCGCCAGCCACACGTATATATAAAAAGCATGAATCTTAAATTCATTTATAAGTTTTTATCGCAATAAAACATTTGGCCGCATTCTTTTGCCGCACACGGCGAATTCCCAACTTTATTAAAGCAAAACTTGCTCTCTCTCGACAGCGCGTGCACGCGTCTAAAATAATGCCGCAGTCATAAATGCAAAGTCTCTTTTAATTTTAATGAAAAGCTAACAAATTTCGAATTTCAACGCCGCCGCGGTTCTTTCCATCGCGCGCCCGAGTTGAGATGAGATTGTATTGTGTTTATCGGACGACCTTTTTTTTTTATTCGTTCCGACGCGCGAAAGGGAAAGTACTTTCAACGGTGCGAGCGCAACAACGGCGCCATGCTACGTTATAATACATATTATATATATGACGCAGCGTGGCGACCTCGCGCCGACACGATCGCTTATTAGATGGACTCTGATAAATCGATTTTTAAATCGTCTTTTTAATTCCCCCCCGCTCCACGCGGACGCCTATTAACTGTGAAATATTTAAGGAAGGAGTGTGTCGTAATCAATTGTAGATTTACTATCGGCGGCGGGCAGCACGCGTTAATTTTTTTTTTTTTTCGCGCGCTCGTCAAAATAAGTTTTTAATGGGACAGTAAAGATCGCTCGCCTCGGTAATTACGTAAGCGCGCGCGTATCGATGGAATGAGAATTGCTAAAATACTTGTTAACTAATAACGTTTTATTACCGTTACTTTCGTTTTTAAACAAACTGCAGCAACCGCGAGGCGAATTGATGGGAAACCCGCGCGCTGTAGCCTACAGTTGGGAAAATTTAGCGCTCGCAATTTGCGATTTTTGCGAGTATTAACGAGATTATTGGGCAATCAGTGCATTGTTGTAGTTAAATGGATCGTCGTAAAATGGATACTTAATATTATATAGACAGTTGCCGAATATAGCAGGAAGTTTGTGTGTACATAGAAGTTATTTGCTTTGCGTTTTAACGTCTTCCTGCACCATTCTATAATTTATCGGCAAAAAATATTATATTGCAGTATACGTGCAGAGTAGGCTGTGGAGAAAACAACGATTGTGTATAATATATATACGGTTACGAGGATATTATTTTTCATCTCTGCCCAATTTTGTTCATTCGTGTACAGAGTTACGTGCCGCGATTGCGCGCGCATGACTTGGACGCATACGTATAAGGTAACACTTTCATCGCAGAAATTTGATTGGGAATGACATATGCTCATGTACATTTTTCTGCTCACGTATAAGTATACAAGCGCGGATGCTTACGCATGTACATGTATATGTACGCTCGCAGCGGGCATTAAGAGAAAACGTTCTTGCGCGCATTCACGCACGCGCGGAGGCTCATGATGAAGTGCCATGAAAAAGAGGTAAGCTATACTTGCGCGAAATTATGTTCTGCTGGCTCGGAGTAAACAAATATTTCCAAAACAAAAAGCAGAGTTGTGTATGTGTACTGAGGAACAACCGTTTTAACAATTAGTTTTGTTCACGCAGCGTATGCGTTTTTCAGCGAATTCCAGACTGGAAAAGGCAGAACGGTTAGAGACCACACGGAAATTTAATAAGAAACATATATGTACTGCTAATGCACGTTACTTATATTTGCGCATACCTGACTATAATTATATCATTTCAAACGTATGTGTATAACGGTGTTGTGTGCACTGTATTTGTAAGTATATAATAAGATTTTGTTTAAGATTTTGTTTGCTTGATTAAAATTACTCATGTTATGGATGTGATGATGGTTTTGTTAGTGTTTTAATCAGGCAACGGTTTTACAATGTAAGTAGCTAAGGTGTAACATATAATAAATATTTTAAAACATGCTACATGAACTACAATATACGAAATAATAATTAAAGACTTTACAAACGGTTTTCCAAAACCCAAGAAATAAACCTTTCTATAGCAATCCATCCACACAGCGACGACTACTTTTTGCCGATAATATACATAAATCTAAGTCAACCAGCTAACGAGTTTTTTTCCTACATGATCTCGACGCGACCGCTTATACCCGCAGTTCCCGATATAATATACTTACAATACAATGCAATATCTTGAAAAAATGTGAGCATCTCTTCTTCCCGCACGATATACACATATAAAATTTATTATAAAATATTTGCAACGGCGCGCCGCTCGACCATAATTACATCCATAACTGCTATTGACCGAAAATCCCCACGGGCCGCGCTCTCGTCGCGCGCGATCTTCTTCCCGGAACTCATGTTTATTTACGACCAAAAACAAGAGCATTCGTTTTATTTGCCGAACGGCAAGCATCGTTCTCCCTCTCTCTGCTCAAACAAAAGGAGTGCTATACACAAGGAGGTACCTAAAGGTGAGCACGCTCGACTCGCCTTCTTGTGTCTCCCTCTCGAATCGTCGCGAGCTATATCTCCCCTGCATTTTTCAAACCGCGAGCGTGTCATCGCGCCGCGCTGCTTTCGTCTTCTTCGCCCCGCAGCAGTAGCAGCTCAGCGGATAGAACAACAATACCACAGCGCGCGTAGGTACATACATACATACGTACTTACCTATATATATAGTAGACTCGGTGTGTATAAAACGAGGCGAACGCGAGAGGAGGAGGGGGTATTATAAGCCGCGCGCGTCGTCGAGGGGAAAAAAAGGCGGAGGTGGGTTTTGCAGCCTGCACAAGGCGGAGCTTTCGGCACCGCCCGTCCTCGTCGCCGGTCGTCTCGCTTTACGCACACCGCGTGTCGTCCTCGTCCGTGCGAATAAGGGGGCTCTCGTGTATATACATATAACAGTGGTGGCAAGGGGGAAGGAAGAGATGGTGCGAGAGAGCAGGAAGGAGGCGCGAGTTGCGTGACTCGGTGCTGGCAGAGGAGGTAGGGTATATATGTGCCGGCCGTTTGAGAACACGAGGGTGTCCGTTGGGCGGTGGGGTTGAGTGCTGGAAAGTCGGCGATTTATTGGGAGAGGCTAAAATGTATGATTAACCCTTTAACTGCCGAGGGTGAAAGAGAGAAAGAGATGGGGAGGGGGTGAGGGTAATTGTAGCAGATTGCTTAAGGGATGGTTACATGGGAATGAGGCGAATGAGTGAGAGAGCTGCAGTTGGTGTGCCAGAGAAAATGTCGGCGCGCGAGTGTAGTGTTATACTTTTATGGCTTCTTTAGGTCGGAGATTCTTTTTTTTTTCTTTTATTTAGTTAGAAGCGAGATTAATCGGTGGGAATGTATGTTCGAGTGCTGATGGAGATAATATGTTGAAGGATGAAGTTTATGTTGAGAAACGGGCTGTCATTTATATAAAGTACAGAAGGAAGATGTAGTTGAATGCACTATATATGAACTTTTTCGAGGGAGCCGGTATATTCGCAGTAAAAATCAGTTGAGCGGGATCAGGTGAAATCGATTCCATTTTGTGTTGAAATTTTTTAAGTAAGTTTTAGAATCTCAAAATATAAATCATTCAGTCTATAGATAGATCATTTATAGCATATCGTATCCATACACAGAATAAAAGCAGAAAAAGCATGCTCTCCTTTGGTTTTCTTAGAATTGAATATAATATCAATTTTCAATTTCCATTTCCATTTCGAGTTACAAAAATGTATTGATAAATCCTGAAAATTCAAAATAACTTGATTGGAAATTGATATTATTTTAATACAAGAAAAGCGAATGAAATCTCGATTTTCTATACTATTTTATCTTGTGTATACTCGATATATTTGATTAGCTTTGTTGGTATAAATTGTACAATTAAACGAATTTACCTGTAAGTGTATTTCCATTGTAATCGTATTACGCCTTTCTTTCGAAGTGAACAACACATGTAGTACCCCCCCCCCTGCCCGATTTAATGCACATCCTAAGGAAAGAAGAGCGCTAGCGGCCGTAACCTACCGCGCCGCCACCACTCGATTCTCATTTCTTTAAAGTGTTACCGTTTCTTTTATTTAAATTGATTTTATTGTGATTTTATTAAATTACTCGAAATCGTCATGAGATCGATTCACTTTTGCTATCATTCGCACACAATTTTCTCAAGTGAGTATATGCACAAACCATCTGCATTTATTTCAATAACAAATTTACTAGTTATTAGCGAAGTTGTGTTGCTTGATGTAAAAAAGTAATATTTGAAACAAGTTTTAGCTAGCGAAGTGACCTGTGTCTATATACCTATAGCCAATAGAATCGATGTAAGAATTTTGTAATTTCAGTTCAAAAGAAATACCCCGATAAAAGTGCATCGTATTGCGCTTGGCTTTTATTCTGCATTAAAAGTTTTAAAGCTAATGCAAACAATCATGGAACTTGACAGGAACATCATTTGATAGCACTCAAATTCATTCCTTTGCGAGCTCCTCTCCTGGCTCTGTTACATTATTACTCAACAGAAGAAAGCAATGCTCTCCCACTCTGCAACCTCGGCTCTTTCCTCCAATTTCCTACAGCAGAAGAAGTAAGAGAGAAAGAGAGAGAGCAGATGAAATTGCTTTTATAAATGTTGCATCGAGCTGCCGTGCAGCAACTACGTAACTTACATGTCAACAACTGTATATATATACACACAGACTCCTGCAGTATTTTAGCGCACACACGCAACCCCAACTTTGAAGAAGAAAGAGAAGAACAAGCGTTTCGGCACATACGTGCGCGCGTGCACGCGAGAGCCGTCGGTTCTCTCTCCCGCGCGCGTTAAAAAAGCATGCGATGATTGGCGCACGCAGCTCGCATGGTTAACTGAAAAATTTGCGCGCAGGCAATTTCAAAGGAGCCCTCGTTATATACGCTTCTACTCTGTATATATACGGGGTATGCTGATTTCGTAAGTCACGAGAGATGTTATTATGTGTTGTTGGCCGGTGTGCAGAGGACGATGATTCCCAGATGCAGAGTGGAAGAGAGGATTTTTCGAGGCTATTATATATACATACACGAAAAAATAGAACAGCGCGGTGTCTTTTTACTTTTTGGTGCGAGCGCGGATAAACCTCGCGGAATCCGAATGGATTTTTTTTTTCGAATCGAGTGCGGGTGAGCGGCATCAGGCAGAAGTGGTTTATATATCTCTATTGGATTGAGTTTGCGTACCTATATATAGGTATGTGTGTGACATAGTTTCCCAAAATGAAATTGCTATGAACATAGTTGCGTGACGGTAGAAAAAAAAAACAGGAGAAACGGAGTGCGAGATATTTTTCTGCACAATATGCAGATTTATCGTGACCTGACGCATATTTATATAGTCGCAGTAGATTATATGCTCTTAACTTTGACGCAGTGTTTATATTTATAATGCTGTGAGTTTCTTTTTCTATTGTTACTATAAAATGATGTGTTTTATATACAAGACAATCGCGGGTATACCCATAATATATATGTGACTCACGTATATGCTATATATGAGCGATGGGAAAATTATGTAAACCGAGACATTTAATTTACGACTCTGTGTGTGTACATTAAAGTACACATTCGACAATCAACAATCTATTAATATTAATATCATGCCGAAGGAGCAATAGATAAAAAAACGCCGAACGAATGTATAAAAAATCCATCCCAAATCCATAAGCTTGTATGTATTATATATGCTTCGTATTCATGGAACGAGACGATGAGAATCCACGTCATGCAAGAACCCCGCGACGGCTGACCAACGTCCATCCATTGTCCGATCGAAATGAGTGTTTTTGTATTCATTTTTGCGGGCAATATCGGGAGCGGCAACTCCCATTGTAATTGCTGTTTCATCCAACCCGGCCAATTTGTATATAGATGTAATAGGAAAACCGCACGCGGGGTTTATCCGATTTTTTTTTATCTATACTTTTTGCCACACCCGCGTGACGATAATATATATTCGCCAGAAAATCTCGCTAGAAGACCTCTCGCCAACCTATACATACCCGTGCAGTAATATAACTTTATATACGAGTTGCATAAAAATACCTATACTTTGCGAATTCTTCTTCGACAGGCGCTTCGACCGAAGCGTTAGATTTTTCATCGGACAAGTGCGAACTGCTACCTCCGCAGCGCGTATGTTCGACCGACACTGCGAATCCATCTTTTGTAACCAGCTTGCCGCGAGGCTCCAACTTTTTCCTCTCGCTGAAAGTCGGTGAAAATCTCCCCGTCGCTCGCTAAACCCTTTAACTGCGGTCCGCCGTTCTAACTTTTCCGATTGCGTTTATCCTCTCTCCGCGTGGTTCCGAAAGTATTAGACAAACTACAAAAGGTACGTACACCGAACCATTCCCAACTTGTATCTTTCGAATAAAGAACAAATTCAAATTCCACGAGAGCACTGCATGATGGCATCACACACCCTAATCATCGTAGTCCTGACGCTAAGCTATTCCTCCCCCTTCCTGTCCACTATAGAGCGCGCGAGCGGCATTACGCAACGGCGGGTATATACGATCGAAAAAGTACATCGAAGTTTTCCCCCGCCCTCCGCTCTTTCTTCGTTCGCATCCAGCAACGTGTAATTCCACTGTATATACTACCTCCTCCTCCTTCGTCTCCTCCTACGGACACGTGTGTAATTTTCCGCGTGATAAATGAAATTCGAATTTGAAATTATAATCCCGAGGTGTTGCGGGGTCTTTCCAAACACTAACACAGAGCGCACGAAAGCGCCCGCTCATCCCGTACCTCGGGGTGCTAAAGATAGGAAAATTCTCTCTCTCTCTCTCGCTCCTTGTTATATACACATCTCGTGTATTATACACACACACAGACACGCAAGTTCGTTGGCTCGCGCTTCCTCCTCATCATCGTCGTCATCATCATCATCACCCCGTGGGCTCTCCACACTATCTCTCTCACTCGTTCTCGTAGATCGTGAGATTATAAAAGAGCGAGGAATGTATACATATAGGAGAGGCGGCGGCTCGTCATCGGCGTAATTTATTCATTTTCGGAATACCGATGTTGCGGCTCTCGTTTTAATGAGCCCGGCTCCGATTCACGCGTCCGCGCCCTCCAAATGGGTATCACACCCGAGACCCGCCACCGCATGTGTGTAGATCTTATATAGTTCGTTCGTATAGTTCTTCGCTAACGAAAAAAAAAAAACACAATGCCGCATAAATCAAATTTAATGAGCGCGCTTTTCGTCAGGTGTTTAGAGAGAAAGAGAGTATAGAGTATATACGACACGTCGAATACAGCTATAACGTATAGGTATACAGAATTAAGCGCGCTGAATATTCATGCGCGTCCCGTGTGTATATATAGGAATGCCACACGCGGTATAGATTAAACCCCCGCAATGGTGAAAAATAATAAAACGAGAGAGAGGCGATGATGTCGTCGTCGTTGTTGTCGTCGTCGCTCGATCGAGAGAAGGTTGCCTGTCAGCACGCGGCGGCGCGAGCGCGGGGTCAATGTTACCGCGGCGGCGGCCTAACTGTACACCCGTAACTGCCTCGCTTCCCACTGTCTTCTTCTCTCTTTTTCTCTTCCTCTCTCTCTCTCTTGCGGTGGACTTGTGCACAACGTCTCTCTCTCTCTTTCTCTCCCGTCGCCGCCGTCGTCGTCGTTCTCTCTTTGGCGAGGAACAGCACGCTCGTGTGTCTCATTCGGAATAGTCGAGAGAGAGAGAGAAAGGGAGAGACACAGAGCGAAGGAGAGACGTTTTTGTTTCAGGATGCTGCATGCAGCGAGCCCGTACTGAGGTCACAAGCCCGTAGATAGAGATATCGCGAGCGCGCGAGCTCGAGAGAGAGAGGAATCGAGTTCGAAGGGTGAAATTCGGTTGCGTGTCGCCGAGTTACTTATATATCATTATATACATTGCAGCTGTGTTATACTGTCGTGACGTCGTTAGCCTGCATATATACATACGCGTTGTAATATTTAAACTGTCCCCGTCGCGGTTAATCGCCGAGATAATCGAATGGGGGAGAGTCAGCGCGGAGAAAAGTTAATTCATAAGCGGCGGGTTAATTAGTTATATTTAAATGTACATATAAGTGAGGATGAGAGAGTCATGTGGCGTAATGCACGTGCACACGGTTTTATAATAGGGCGCTGCCGCCCGTATGCACCTTGTCCTACATATTCGCGCGTGTTAAATAATATATAGCGCGTACCGCGGTTATGAGATTATGTGATGTAGACGCCGCGCGGCAAACGCTTAATTTATTCAGCGGCGAAAAATCTTATATAAGAAAGAGATTCGCACGTATACATTTATAATATAATATATGTTCGCGGGCGCATTGTAACTCGGCCAATTATTCGCATGTCTCATCATCCCATATCGGCTCAGCAGTGCGGACACGGGCCGGCGAGATCATATCGAGCGCGCCGCACCGCGTAAAAGCTGAATTTGTATAATGCGCGTCGACAGGCCCGCGTCTAATAAACGATATTCAAATATATTCAAATGAAATCCTCCTTTGCCGTGTTCGCACGCGGCATGGCTCGCGTTCTCGTCTTATAAACTATATATACTTTTCGAGGTGAAAATTTCTCGCTAATGTGAAAATGAGCGTTTCGGAGTATAATTTAAATATATATTCAATCACGGGTTATAATCGCCGAGCTTATAGTTCGTTTCCCATATATACCTCGAACTGTGTATTTATATTTTATTTGGACAAGGTAAAAGTAGTTTGCATAAACAAGGCGCTGTGGTAAGTCGATACCTAATTCATCACTTTCATTATTTATGCGCAAGCTCGCTGGTATGAAAAAAAAAGAATAATATCCCGTTCAGTCGACAGCGGGTCTCATTGGCGCGATATGGCTTTTCGGAAAGGGATTAGATTTCCGAGGTTGTAAAACGGTATAGCGGAATTAGCCGTAATTTCATGGGTATTTACGTCGTTGAAAATATATTAATTGTGTATAAACTACACGGTATCGGTCCTCGCGGTGTAATTAAAAAAACCGTATATATATATAAACTGAACTCTATAAAAGTAGCAGAAAACTTTATTGCCACATTAAATACACAGAGAAAGATACGTTTTATTTGTTACTTATATATAACTAATTGCAGCATTAAAGAGCTTATATAAATTTATCCCGATAGAAATTTGATCGTTAAAGCTGTATACTTTTTTTTCCGCCGTAAGTCCCACCGTAAAACGGCTACTTATATTGCCCGAGAAGAAGCTATTAACGCCACCGCGCGATATTCCCTCGGTATAATAATAATAATAATACGAAAGCGCCGCGCGCATGACTAAACTTCATCGCGAAAATCAACCTGCGCTCTTATATACTTCCACCTTTCGGCTCTTATATCGAATCAGCGTAAATTCCAAATCAAAACCATTCGCTGACTGCACCGGCTATCTATATATATACACGCATGTACAAATCACTCCGAATTCCGAGCCGTCGCCTCGCCGTAAAGACGACCCCGCGGAGAAAATTAATTTCCGCGGCAAAAGAGCGAGTGAGATCCACGTACAAAACGAACGACCGGACACAGAGAGAGAGGGGGAAAAACCTCGTGAAGACACCGGGTGGAGTAAACGTCTCCGTGGCTCGGAAGTATTTCAGCGCGCGCGATTCGCATACCGCGCTGCAGCGCGGCGGCCACTTTCACGTGTCCGCCGCACGCGTGATTGATTGAGCCATAAAAGGTAGGCTAAATGATCCGTAAAATCAACAGCATTTGGAAGAAGAGAGAAGTTAAGGACGAAGAGGAGACCGAGAGAATGAATAAAAAAAGAGAGAGGAGTGGAGACGCGCGCCTTCTTATATTACGCCGTCGTTCTGTCCTTTTTGCCGCGCACGGTTTATAAACCCCTTTCCCTGCCTCTCTCTCTTTCCGCTGCTTCGCCGCGTTATTTACAGCCTCGCGGAGAGTCTCGCATGCGCGCTCTCTTCTTGCGCAGACGTCCGACAATTAGCTTTCCCAACTCGACTGCACGCGCGCGCTACTCTGCGGACTAATCCCGGGAAAAATCCCGACTTTTTGCCCCCTGGCCCCAGTGTATATATATATATATGGCTTTTGTCCGTAGGACCCCGCCGTGTCTGTTTGCCCTCTTTTTCAGCGTGGCTCGCTCGCTTTTTTTTCGCTGCTGCTGTGCGCTTATATAGCGGAGAAAAAGGAGCGGCCAAGGAAGGAGGGAGAAAGAAAGAAAGGGAGTGCGAGATGTACTCCGTGCGCGGAAGGGAAAATAGGGGCTCGCGGCTGCAGTGTGTGGTGTAGCTGCATTTCCGCTCTGCGTGCGGGGGAGATAGCGCTGCGGTAGGCACGATGTTTGCCGGGCGCGCTGGATTTCGGCTTGTGTTTGCGGTATGCCGGTGGGCTATAGTGGCAAATGCTGCTTCATGGATTTTTTCCTTGGGTTACGGAAAGTGAATCGTCGTGGAGTTTAAGTCGCTACGGTAGCGAGTGAATTTTATTTTATTTATCGATGAGTATTTCTTCATTGATATATTTTAAGGTGTAAAAAGTAACTTTCCGGAAAAATGTATTTAACGTCTGGTTATAAATCAACCTTTAATGGGAAATTACCTCTCTCTCGTTAAGTGTGCTTATAAATTAATGCGCTTTACCGTGCATAATGATAGTACTCTGTTTAAAAGCCACTGTTGCATAATCATTTGACTTTGAAAGACTCGAGCGCCGTACAAATTAGTTGGGTATTTACATCCGACTGCAGGTTCCTTTTGTTGCTGCACTCACCTAATTCTCTACCCAGCGCGGAAATCTGGCGAAGAAAGGGGCTTTATTTCTTTCTCTGTGCACCACCTAAGCAACGTACTATGTACTTTTACCAGAGAACTTGTATAACAAAGCCCCATTTTTATAACATTATTTTTTTGGCATTTAATAAAAATTACCTTCATATTTTACATCGTTTGCGCGCAGAAGTCGCAAAAAGTGATATTACATTTTAAAATGTTTGCAGGGTGTGGAGAATTCGCGAAAGTCGGGCACGAAACTGATTCAAAATGCCCGAAAGGGTCGCCCTTGTATAGAGCTAGGAGTAAGTAAATATTAATCTCTCTAGCTGCCTAGGCCACGTAAGAGCTTTTTATTTCTTCCGCACTTCGTATGTGTTTAGTTTTTGATGTACGCAAAATGAAATATCTTTACATGCGGATGGAAAAAAAGAAGATTGAAAAGGGTTGAGAGCTTTTCAACTTTGTTTGAAATTTCTCCTTGCGCGAATTTTCGAAGAATATATAACGTATTTCATTTCATTTTGTATATAGTTGAAAAACCAATAACTATATTGAAAGTTTCCTTTGATCAGTAAGACATGCGTGAATATACAAATAAAATAACTGTCGTCAATGAAAGAATCGATATAAAATTTATACTGCAAATGAAAAGAAGTTGGAATTGATGTTAAACACTTTTATACTTCGATTCCGAGCCCTGCCAAGAAAAGTCCTTTATTTTCTCGTCGTTGACTTTTTGCCCTCGATCGCATTGGACAAGCTTTTGTCTCTTGCAGCCACTTCTATGCACTTTTTTTGCCGAGCTTAGTGAGACGCGCGCGGGCAAGTAGAAAGACCTTCGATAAATAAAATTTATTACGCCAATTTATAGCATTTGTTACGATGCTGCTATTTCTTGTGCTATGAATTCTAAAGATCTGCTGAAGAATGGAGGACACTGGGGGATTAAAAGCGAAAAATTGACTCTATATTTTAGTGATTACCGAATGCTAAGAAAATATAAACGATGCAATCATTGACCTAATTAAATAACGCGGTAAATACTGTTTCTTAAATTATGTAACTAGCGAGGCTATGTGAGATTTAGTTATCAAAAGTCACGAATTACTGTTAAAATGAAAACCGATGCAAATGATCGCATTAGCTAGACTGCTTTTTTAAAGAGACAAGGAATTAAATTTCAACAATTTATTTGAATTATAGTTTTTATTCGATATAAATTTCGGTATTTATCTTTTGGTTATGAATTCTATCAAATTAAAATGGTCCTATATACCTATTTGCTTTTAGGATGCATAAGTAATTTTCATGAATTTCCAATACAACAGACCAAAAAATGTTTTCGATTTTTAAAGTTTTAATTTTTGTATTCGAAAACCCATGTTAGTATTATTCGATTGGTTCCAAAATCAAACTTCGGTACTCTATTTCAGAGTACACCTTATGTATCTCCAAAATTAGAGCCCGGCAACTTTTTCGGTTCGTGAGTTATATTTCATACATAACTTTTTCATATACAATAGGTATAACACAATATTATACAAATATTCACTTTTGGAAAATCTTATTTTCCGGTTGAGCGACTTCGAGAACTTTAAAATTTCAGTTTTGAAAATGTTCACGGTTGCAAAGAAAAGACCAAAATCAATAGGGTAAACTGTATTAGTAAAAAAAGTCGTTTAGGAAATCATATATCTAACCAACGTCCTCGCGAAAAAAAAAATTAAGTGCCTTCTCTTCCTGTAACATAACGGAGTGACCACGAAAACTCAAGGACTCGTACATAACAGGATAGCCGCCAACCCCCCGGAGACAGCAATAAAACCGAAAAAAAAAGAACAGGAGAAACCGTCAACTCGAAAAGCCAAATCTTGTACCGTTTCCCGGGCCATTTAAATCTCTCAGCATCTTTCATGAGCAATCTTGAGCGCAGACTTACTCGCCGCGGTGGCTCGACAAATTTTTTTTTCCCTCTTCGCCACTTCCCACGCCCGGGAAATCCTTTGCCTACTTAACTGTTCGGTCGACCTCGTGACCGCAGGAGAGCCGCTTTTCTCTCCCATCCTCGTTGTCGTCGTCGTCGTCGTCTTCATCGTCGTCGTAAACTCGTCGCCCGCATACGGGAATCCTCCTCCTTTTTTTTTGTCTTTCCCCGATCGCAAAAAATGTCGCTCTGGGTTTTTCTTCTCTCTATCTCAGGGGAAGGTGAAATATAGAGTATCTCTCGCTCCGTGTGTATACAGCGCGCCGGGGAAAAAGAGCGAGCGGCGAGACCGTTCAAAGCTCGTCCGGGCGAATTGCCGCGAGCAGCCGGTATATATACCACTTCGAAATCTTAAGCGTCTTGTCGTGTAACAAAAAAGCTGTGTGCTGCTCTCGTGCACAGGAGAATGAGAGCGAATGAGAGAAAGAGAGGAAGGAAAAAATAAACAACGTCGAGCGCAGAAAAGGCAGTTTTACGGTGATTAAAAACTTTTGAGCAAAGCCCGAGTTCTACGTCTATTTTCCTCTTCTTTGTGCCTTTTTCAAATGAAATTCTCGAAAATTAAAATTTCGAATACCGCTCGAAATGAAAGGTAAACCTCCTTTCTTCCGCCCGCCTTTGTTTTGTACTGCCATGGAGCGGATTTAAAATATTTATCGCGAATTAATCAGAGTTCGCGGGCTGAGTTGTTTCTAATAAAACTCGCTATTATGGCGGTTTTTAGCGAGTAACGTATGTATATTCCGCGGCAGAAAAGAGAAATTAAGGAAAAGTTATTATTATACGGTAGTAAAAGAGCATTTTTATATTTGAAAATATTACGACCATATATAAATGGGCATAAGTCGTCCGTTACAACTTCATATACGGTTTTAATGAGATACTTGTATATTTTTAACGTTTCGAAATAACCTCTGGGTCAAGTAAATAAAATTATATTACTTATTATGAAAATTTTAAATTGCAGTAAATAACGAATACGTTATAATCTTTTTCAAATTAAAGGAATGAAGAATTTTTTGTGTACTTGTTCCAACAGACTACAAAGAAGAAGCGTTAATAAGTATTGGAATTTTTTTCATTTATTTATTTTTACTGCCCTCCCCTTTTCATTCAAGTCGACCATCACGTAGCTGTACCAAATGATCACTTTTACGACAAACAAACCCGTTTTACTATCTGCGAAGCATCTTCTCCACAATCCATACGTTTCGCAAACTATATATAAAATTCAATAACACAATGAGCTACGACATTTTTACAGACCTTCGTGCGGGAACATCGCATCTGTATTGCAGCCACTCGAGCGATGCAGCTTTCCGCCACAATCTCGCTCCGTCGATTAAAGAGTAATAATAATAAGAGCGCACGCATGCGTATACGACAATAAAACATCGAAAGCGGGCGTACATGGTAAACGGCGCGTGTGCGCTTGGAAAAGAATCGTATATAAACCCTTTACGACTCGTATAAAGCCTTTACGACAACGCGGCATGTTATATATATTGTTTAAAATCGCCGCGGCCGCCGGCAGAGACATTCATCCCCGCCTGCGTGTATCTTCAGCAGGAAAAACGCATATAATTCCATCCTGCGGAAAAGACCACCGGCCCATTGCGCAGTCACTTGGTATACACACACACATAGAATGGAAGAAGCCGAGAAGTCAAAGTAGAGGCCCCCCCGAATACACGGGCTATTATACTCTGTTTAATACCCCGCGCCGTGGCTTTTCCGAGCTCTTACGTATTATACGCACAAACACACACAAACATACCAACAGAGAGGCGATCCCCGGCAAAGAGACCGAGAGGAGCGTGGAGAAACGCACTTAACGTTGTTGTACCGGTGGCCAGGTGACAACAATCCGAAAACGCCGCCTCCTCTTCCTCCTCCGCGCAGAGGATTTCTCCCGGTTCAGGAGGCGTCGCAAATGCGCGCATCTCCCTCTCGGAAAAGCGTTATACCAAGAAAAAAGAAGAAGAAGAAGAAGAGGAGCCGCATGGCGGGATGAGAAAAAGAGAGCTTTGTTTTCGTGGCACCCTGTGGCTTGCGGGGCAAAACTCCCCGCGGACACAACGGGCGACGTGTCAAAATAGTCGACTCCCCGCGCGCCTATACCCGACCCTTTTCACCGGGACGCGTCGAGGCTTCTTACCTGCGCGAGTTTCGCTATATCGATGCTCTCTCGACTTCTGCGCCGGATTACAAGCGGCAAGTCGGATCGTGAAAGATTACGCGCTCGCTCGCGCTGGTGATTTTTTTCTCTCTCGCTCTCGAGGGTTCGAGGTTGACGAGTTAGGAGGTGCGAGAGGCCCGGTGTGCGGTGTCGATGCGGATTTCAGAGAGTCAAGCGTGCCGACGCCGCCGCTGTTGGCGTGATGCTGCAAATATATATACGCAGACAGTGGTGAGAGAGATGGGGATCTATAGCCGGTTAGCGCACGATTGATGTGATTGATGGCGAGGTCGTGAGGACGAATGTTTGTGTTTAGTTATGGGTGAGATGATTATTGGTGAAAATGTACGAGTTTTAAGATTTTGCGGGGGTTATGCGGTATCATGTCGATTTAACATATTCTATATTTTATCTTTATTTTTCTCGTGATTTTACTGAGCTATAACGAAATTTGATTCCATAAATATTGACGTATAGTATAATTCTTATAATGGCAATTGAGTACACATATATTTTACTGAATATACTGATTTGATTATCGCTGCAGTGGTAACATGTGTATTATTTAATTGTTTAATGAAATGTTTCGATTTTATTTTCATTATAGGTACACTGCGATCGGACTCTATATATAGAAATAATTTTTAATTACTTTTAACAGATGTAAACAAATTTAACATTATTATGTGAGTTATTCGCCCATAACGGCTCTAACTAAATCTCGTTATTCGTTCATGGAAATAAAATGTTATTAATATAATCTTCATCAATTTTCGTTTGTATTTATACAATCATACATACAAGCTAACCGTAAAATTTGCTTAATATAATTTATAATATATTTCAATTAATTTAAAGCTCGAACAAATACTCAAAACAATATTGAACATTATATTTCCATTTCCATGACCTCTACGCAGACCAACGTTTAAAAATGCATTTGTCAATGCAGCCGTCGGCCCAAATTAACATACATACGCATACTCATACATCCGACTCTCGTTAGCGTAAAAACGTTACAAATAGCAGCGTTATGCAGCAGAAACGGTTACATCACCGAAAAACAATTCATTACTTAGGCCTCAACGCGCGCTCTCAAACGATCTCTCATACCCAATTTTCGTCCTCCCATACACACACACATACACAGAGTCCGAAACCATCGCGCCACTCCCGAAAGCCTATAATTTCAAAACGCATTTAAATAAACGCCGCCGCCTCTGCGAGCGCGCTCGGCTCTGCATTACCGTCGCTACGCATGGGCCTCATTAACGCCCGAGAGCTACTCTCTGTCTCTCTCACGATCCGAAAGCAATTTTTCACCCCACGGCCCGTTTTTCCGCTCGTTTCGGCGTCCTTTGGTCCCCCCTGTCTGTCTGCATATACACGTGTTTCGGCGGGCCAAACCGCTCGAGCGGCACAGTCGGGGACCGGACGAGCGACCAAGAGGACGAGGACGCGAATGGAGAACGGCGCGGGTGAGTACTCTCCGTGCACTACATTATATAATATTATATACAAGTACATACAATACAAACACGTATACAAGTGCTTGGGGTACTCTTTGGGAAAAAAGGGTGTGAAGAACAATGCGAAGATATAGGAGCAATTTTAATGTAATCAGCGCGGCGCAGAGCTATACGGTAACTGATTCTGGTTTACGAGGGGAAGCTCTTAATTTTTCCTTCGCAAGGTATTATATGTCGCGAGGCGGGCTCCGAGAAATTTAGAGTGTACTTTGTCGCGGAGGAAATAAGGTACTTGAAATAGTATTTTCTGGGATTATTTTTGAGAAATTCGCGCTCGTTCCATATATACCTAGCGCCCTGCGCGGCAGTAACTTGGCGAAATGCATTACCTTCGTTACTATTGTTTATCACTTTGCGGTTATGGAGTTTAAAGCTTTTTCAGTTTATTGTTAGTTAAAAGATACTGAAAATATAATATTTGCCGTTATCTTAAAAACAAAATAGTTAACGTCAATATAACGTTACAATTATGCAAATCCGTGTAACTTTTATAAATTTTCCATAATCTTATACTTATATCTTGAAAAGTTATATGACCATCATGCGTGTGCGTGAAGCACGAATTCGAGCATCGCGATTCGTTCCGAAGCTCTTTACCACACGCACGCACATGACAGAATTATGCAATCAAGCGCGATGATTTATGATATATGTTAAAGTAATGTGACAAGTTCCTGACAGTGTACCTTTTTTTTCACGGGGGATGCGCGCTTTAAAATTTTTGGACTCCGAAAGAAAGCGACTGCTGACTCCGTACACAGCCGCGTTAGAGAAGCAAAACAACACAATGACGCTTCAAAACGGTCAGTCATATATTTTGACTGTGTGCACAAGTCGATAGTCATTCTATTAAAATTAATTTTCACTATGACGTACAACGAAAAATTCTCTCAAACATATTGTGTGAACACTTTCTATTATAAATATTTTTCTTGCACCTTAAGTAAGTGCTTACTCGCGCGGTAATACATTTTTTTATTCTCTCTCTCTTTCGATCTTGCCCCGTTGCGCGCATGACTCATTCTCACCGACCGAATCTCATTAAAAGAAAATAAAGAAAGATAAATAGAAAATCTTGTTTACCGAAACTAAAATATCAATAAGGTGAAAAAAAAACAAAATTAAATCTCAAATTCTTCAACATTGACGTAACAGTTGTGATGGATATTAACGTGTTGGAGCAGAAAAGCCTATAATAATATTGCAAAAATTAAGAAAAAACATAACGATAAGCGCGTAAGTACGTCCGAAATAGCCTCGTAAATTACTTTCGGGTGATTAGCATAATGCCATTACAGCTAATATCGATGAAAAATAGGTTAATCTCAAATTAATGGGCTCTCGAAAATAACGCCGGCTAATTAGATTTCAATAGGCCGACGGCAATGTATATACCCTCTTCTCTCTTCACTACCTTCATACCGCCAGAGCGCGCAGACACGCAGTCGAAAACGTAAAGAAGCAGTTTATCGAATTACCCTCCCCGTATACACCGTAATGAAATAAAAGGCCTTTAACAACGTTAATTAATTCCCGCGTTAACCGCCACGCGCATTCTTTACAACAGGGCCGTAAAGCAATCTAAACACGCGGCCATATATCCGAAAAACGTAGTAAAGCCATAGTCCGCGGACGTCAATATTTCCCAAACCGCTTAGTACGTCTATAATTGCCGGCAAGTATATATCCTTCGACTCGTTTCGCCGAAAAGTCAGTTCAGCGCGTAAATAACCGTATACGGAAATGCTTCGGACCGCTATATACCCTAAATCACCGTTTCCCGCGAAAAGCACGAAGATTATAGAGAGAAAAAGGACAGAAACGCCACTGTAAATCCCGCGTAAAGTACCTCCACGGGACAAAAAAGAAAGAACGAACGGCCGTCAACGCTCTTCCAAAAAGTTCCCCCGTATATAAATCAGTCATCGTCTCCCAACACTGGCGCTTCGAAAGGGACAACATCGCGAGCGTCGCAATGATGAGTCTGACCGTGAATTTGCACGCAATCCATGAGCGACTACCCCCCGCTCGGACGTTTACGAAAACGCCTTGTGACGCGGCACGACAGGTATATTACACATTATCTCTCGTGTCCTGGACCGTGGCTCGCGGGTGATACTTTTATTGTCGTACATCGTAAATTTTACCAAACGGCTTTCGGACTCAGTCCCGTATAAATGCAACGGCGAGTCGATGATGGGCATTTGCGTAACCTTGGGTAAATATTGACGCGACGTCATCCGCATGCATGTGGCGCGCGCGCGGCAAAGAAGGTAGCAGACGGTCGGCGCGTGCGAAGGCCGAGGACTGCAGCTATTTCCCGGGAGCTATAAATTTCCCCCGAATATATACTTCCCAGAGACGCCTGTACGTATATCTCGGGCCGATCTGCGCGCGGAAAATCGCTCTGCCACGTGGTGCGTTTTCCTCTTCGAGGTATCCCGTAGAAGTCTGCGCTCGTGAGCGTGTAAGTATGAAGCGCACCGAAATCAGAGCCCGCAGTCGATTTCTGGACACGAGCGGTGACGGTGTGTACAAGGAAGGAAAATTTCGGGTAAGTCTGTTTAAGCTTATACAGCCGCATATATATACGCGCGAAGAACCGATTTGTTATTCACCAGCGTGTCCGTTTCTTTTTTTCTCTCTCCCCCCACCTGGCAGGTGTCTGACGGTTTTACACCCGTGCATGCGGCGGCCCCTGCGGCGATAAATTATCGCACAAGGGAGCGTGGAGAGGAGATTTTTCCAAATATTGAAACGCGCGCCTCATTGTGAGCCAGTTTTAGTTTTTTTTTTCTTTTTCATTCCCGCGGGATTGAGGAATGGTCCTGCAGTTCGGGGGGCTGGACACGCGCACGCCCCGCGTGCATTGCTGTCGTAGTTGTTGCACAATGAAAAATTCGAGGCAGTTATCTCAAAGCGATCGTCGACGCGCCCACGTTGCGCGCATTGTGCAGCGCGTTCATTATTCGTCGACGCTCGGTAAGCCACAAAATGCGAGCGTTCCGGCTGGCGGTTGTTGTTGGTCAATAGGCTGTTTTGGTACGAGGCGTGCGTTATTGGGTTTTCAATTTGTACTTTGTGTAAGTAACAATGGTAAAGTTCTTTTTTCGGAAATTGTAGCGTTTTGAAGAGGGAGGGATAAAATTTATTACTGTTGTTATATGCAGCGCTCAGTTCGACTGTTCCCTGGCGCGTGAGCATATAGCGATAAGAAGAAGTCGAGTAAGTAAGCCTCGTGACATTAGCTCAAGTGGTCAGAACACCACTGGATTAGAAATTTTGGATCCGTGAGTTTGCGCCCTGGTGGTGGTCGCATATTTTTTATATTTATACGCGACTTATTCATTTAGATCTCTCCATCGTCCTTTTCTACGTAACATTGACAAGTGTCTAACTCATTTCGAATAGGGTAGCTGGTAGAGAACCTCCTTAATTAAGCAAAATTAGTTGCTCAGCACAGTCCAATAATACATCATGCTATTAATTAGTTTGAAGACGTATCAACCCTCATGATGCTTTTAATTATTCCTGGAATTAAAGTCAAAGTCAATTGACGAAATGTCGATCCAGGACTAGGCAATAACGTGTCGTCGTTTTAGCTTGCAAACTTTGTAGTTGAGACCTACATCGATAATTGTTTCGCTCAAAACGGAAATACGGCAGGAGATATATATATACCGAACTCACTTTTTATAAACAATTTTAATCTGATTCTGTGTAGTATTTTTCTCGCCATCGCGAATCACTATAACGTAACTCAATAAACATAAAAATTTGACTCTCTTCACAAAGCAGTTCATTAAATTTGTCTTTTTTCTATTCTTTTTTTTTATACATCATATTAAAATCATTTGTACAATATATTCGGGCTTATAATAATATTTGTACCTAATAATCATGCCGTATAACAATATAGTCTTTTTTATTTTCATTATATTTTTATCATGTTTACCCAATAAGACAATGTTAGTGGTAAAGTAGAAGTTCCAACCGGTATGTTAAACTTTTTCTGGTTTCAAAATACGAGTCTCCTTATACTGTAAATAACTGGACAAAAGCAATTAAAAAAAATCGTTAAAAGGAATAGTCCATAAAAATTTAAAGGAAATAAATTTCCGTCCGAAGACTATTGATTTTTACGTATAATGTAGCGGCGATACATTTAAGAAAACATAAAAATAAAAAGCCAGCGTGAAACGTTCATTTTTCACGTGGATTATCCAATCTCTATCGCGAGTGGAAAGCCGATAATTTTCTAACACAATCGCTGACAGAACTGCCTCTCCCTCTCACCGCACGACCAAAATTTAATAATGTTATCGAGATCGTTAAAATATTTATTCACTTCCAAAGCTACCCTACGCGCGGGCGCCCAGGTATATTATATCCAAAAATTTTCGACTGCCCCCGTCCGCGTGTGTACATAAATTAGAAAAATTCGAGAAAGAGTCCATTCGGCTCGCACCATTGTTACGTTATAAATAGATTTTTCCAAACACTCAAATGGCCATCCGCCGTTTGGGGCTCTCTCATTCTTTCCCAAAAACGAAACCCACTATTTCGTCCCTCGGGGGCTACGTATATACCGACCGCAGTGTGTGTATATGTCCCCCATACTGTGACGAGAAAAAATAACTCCGGCGCGGCCCGAAATAGCCAGCCGATACCTATATACATGCGATATATCAAGGGAGACGGACTTTTTTTCGGAAATGTTATTTTTATGCAAAATTTGAAAGGATGATTCTAGATCATGTTCGTGGCCACCTTTAATAATATTGGTTTTGTAGCTTCTTTTATATGTAGATTAGCCGTTATTGCCTATTTCGAGGAAATCAAAATAAAACTCCTCTGTAGAATTGTATGAATAGAAAATTTATATTATGTTACCTATATTTTCTTATTTTAAATACCATTTCGATCGAATAAATGCGTTGCTAATATATACACACGTCATTGTTTTGACAATTCCGCGTAAATTATAATATTACTCCATTATAAAGCTAATGAACTTTTCGAATAATAATCATGCAGCCCGCGACGTATTTCGTAAAAGCCTCTATTAGCTTCAAATTAAACTTCACGAAACACACGCGCGGAAGTTTTAATTAAAACAAATGTCATAATGAAAAGACAACATTGAAAGAGGCGAATATCGATCTCTATCGGGGCACAAAATTAAAGCAGGAAAAACACTTTAATTAATTCATTAATTTACAAGTCGCCCTAAAAGCCAATAGTTAATCCGAGCGCTTATATATATCTCTGTATATAGAAGCTGCGTCAATTAACCCATCGCGCGCCCGCGCGTGAGTCGTAAACTAGAAAATCGATGAATTTATTTAGAATTACAATTTATACGAAACCAACTGCGCTCTCGCGTGCGTACACATAAATTACATTTGCTCATCAATTACAGAGAGAGAGAGAGCAAGAGAGTAACTCTCTCGCGGGCGGCAACTAATTTCCAAGTAAGTTATGCGTGTCAATCAATTTCGTATATAAACGAGTTGGACAGGGCATTTGAATTTCGAGCTTGTAACGAATTCCCACGATTACGTAATGTATATAATATACCTTCTCGGAACTCATCATCCGTTCTGGTTCCCCTTCCCTTATACCCACTGGAAACCTACACATAACCGATATTGTTGCTTATATATACAAACGTTCGTGAAACAAAAAAGAAAAAGAAAAGCTGGCACCATTAGACATTGCTTTTCACAGCGCATCGAAACAAAAAAAAAAAGACGAGCTTAGGGGGACAAAAAAGAAAGAAAATAATTTTCAATCGGCTCCGAATCCATGTACACACACACATACATATACGAGAGGAGAGCCCGCATCGGCAGCTTGAAATTACCTCCGCAAGGCGTACACACATATACGCGTCTCCTCCTCGTTCCCCTAATTAACATCGCGGGTCCCGCTGCTTATATATACGCTCGCACACCTAAACAAGCCATAGCGTCTCGTAAAAAATGTATCCTCTAGATACCGTGTACACGCACACACGCACGCAATAGTAGTATATATATATATATCCTCTGCTGCTCGCGTAGTGAGATCGTCAAGCGCGATACGGGCGCGGGTCGTCCCGAATTTCGTGCGGTTCGACGAAAATATCAGCGCGCGCACCTACTCTCCCGCGCGTGTAAAGAGCCCCGAGAGTTGACAGCGCGCGTAAAGAAGAAGACGAGCCTTATCTGTCGGCTTCGATCGTACAACATGCGCGCCCGCTCGCTCGCGTCACGCACCGGCTTCTTCTTCTTCTTCCCTCCCATCCGTATATACACACACATACGGTTGGACTTTCACTCTCTCACTCTCTCGAGGTCGTATATACGACGATTGTGTCCCGCAAGGTGTGGGAGTGAGAGAACTTGCGCGCGACCGCTGACAGAGGCGGTATATATGTGTATACTCGCGCGATATATCATTAATCATACGCTCTCTCGAGCGCACGCGCGCGTATGACTGCGCGTGCATTATGCAAGTCATAGCGGCCCGGTTAAATGTCCAATTAAGGCGTCTATCCTCCGTCTTTGCGCGATATATATGTATGTATATGCGCACGCATGCGCAGGTGAGATGCTCGCGCGAGCTGTCGTTATTAGGGGTTGAAGCACCGAAGCGCGAGTATAATCACAGTCGTGGGGTGTGAGGGAAATTTGTGTTGCAACGATCTAGTTGACTGGTGGGTGGATTTACGCGGTTTTGATAACGTTAATCTTGATAAGTTGCCATTGATATTTTTACTCATGTAACAGCTTTTAATGCGAATGTGAATAGGTAGATTATTTATTAAAATGCTTGAGATTTTTGTGACAAGTATTTTAATGTTTCAAAAGAGAAAATATTTCATTTGTAGGATTTATTAAATTCAAACTTATTCGTAATTAGATTATATAAGAGAGCAAGAGAGAAATGTTTTTTTTTTGGTGAATAAAAGATATCTGCGGATATATAGTCTTGAATAGGAGTAAAATTTTAGTTATAATTAAGAAACTTTCTAAGTAGATGAAATAAATTTAACAATGAAAAGAATTGAGCTTTATACAATATTATATTTAATATAAGACTTTCATTTATCAGTAATAATTTAATAATATTCACGAGTTTTGAAACGTTCCATCTCCAACAAATTTCGAATTTTTAATAATAAAAAGTTGAAGTAATGACATTGATATATAATTAATTCGCACATCTTGTCAACTAGGTTCGATAGTTTTACTATAACTGGCACTCACCAAACCTTGTTTAGCCCGATTTTTCAAGATTTCCTTGTTAGTACCAGGAACTGCGTGTATTTTCAATGTTATCCGAATTTTTGTCGGTGGGGTGTCAGTACAGCGTTTCCATTTCAGGATTTTAAAAGATGTTGGTCCCACGACTTGACCAGTTCCGCTTCGATAATCTTGCTTATCTCGGACCCATCGAGACCTTGTGAGGCGTGCGAAGCGAGCGCCGGAAAAGGCTGGTACCGCTCTACAGCTTCCAAATTTCCACATGAGATGGGAAAGATGAGATAAACAGATGTTGAATGGCACTTGTAAGATGAATGGTCTTGAGTAAATGAACATTGCGCATGAATGCTTTTAATAAAAAATGATATCTTCTAAGTGTAGTATACATGGTATACTATATTGTTAAAGGGGGTGTATTATTCTCGAAACATTAGGTGCAAAAGAAGGCATTCATTTTAAAATAGAAATAAACGAAATTTATCGATTTAATATTTTTACTTAAATTTTTCAACGGAAATATTGTTTGCAGAGATATGATTTTTTTCTTATTCTTTCAGAATGTTTACGTTGGATTTTCATGAAGGAATAATTTATAATAGCCGATGGATAACAATAGACCCTGAGTTATAACTTAGATCGGCTTTACTAGTATGTTACAATAAAGGTCTTCATTAAGCATATAAAGGTTTATATCAAGTGTTCCTTTGAAGATGTATAGTAATATTTTATTTTTTATAATATGTGCTTATTGCATTAGTCAGTCTTCACAACAACTTATTCAGGTATAACTTTATCTATAGTCTTTATTTTTAACTGTACTTAGTAAGAAATATTAAAAAGTGGTTATTTTTATTTTATGTATATGCTTTTAATACATAGCAAGATGAGGAGATATTTACCGACTCTCCCTTGAGTGAAATACTCTTTAGAAATAATTATGAAAGTAAGTAAACAACAACGAGTGATAAAAATGTGTTAATAAAAGAAACGCAAACATAATATTATTGTGTATAATTATATTTTAGTACCAAAGAATGAAGAGATCTCAATAGATACTCTCACAGATGCCAAACCAAGAAAGAAAACTAGAGAAATAGAAGTCACACTTGATGGTGAAAAATATAATTTACATCTTACGCCAGTCAAGCATAATGCGATGTCTAGTGATTATAAAGTATGGATTGTAGAACCCGATCCAGAAAGTGAATTTTCAGAAAGTTTAAATGAACTTTATCCTGTAAGAAATTCGCTCATTATGTTGTTGATAAATTATTACCTAACAGCATTGTAATAATTATTATTTTTTGTAGGAAGACACTTTGATTAATGGGACGTTTTACGAGGATCTTGACAACATGGCTACCATTTTAATAAATCATGAAAATGAGCAAACTCATTATGTAAATTTTCCATCTTTAACGCTAAGTATTTATAATATATTAAGCTGAGTAAAATTTTAAATAAAAATAAATTATTTTAGGATGGTTTATTCGGAGAGAATAAATTTATGAAAATATTACGATCTAATCCAGACAGATCAGTGGCGTCAGTGGCAACAGAAGTAAAAGACAATTTTATAACATTTGATGTTACCGAGGACGATTTAAATGAAGGTATTTTAGTATTAAAATTATGCGCTCACTCAATCCATTGATAATTCTATAATGTGGTTAATTAATACATATTTTTATTAGACGAAGAAATCGTTGATGAGTCAAACTCAACGTTACTAGAGAAACCTGCAGAGATTATGTACGTAAAAATCATTGCAGTTGTTGAGTATCGGCTTTTTAAGTGAGTTCCTATGATAATTTTTTAATATATTTTCTAATTCACTCGATACGATATTTATAACAATCAAATTTCTTATTTATAGCATATTGAAAGAAAACATTTATGATACAATAAAGTATGTGGCTACCTTTTGGAATCAAGTTAATTTGATGTATAGCAAGCTAATTTTTTCTAAAATAAAAATATTAGTTACTGGAATTATGATAGAAGAGGTATTTATGTATTTTAAACATTTTTACTTATTATAATAATGTATAATAAAATATTTATTAAAAATACCATATTTAATCGAATTTCAGCAACTAGACGCGATGACTTGGCTATCGAGAAATGCTTCTATAACAGATACTAAAGGAAACATCAAATATCTCTACCCATTTTATGCCGCGGCTAGATCTTGGGAATACTTTGAGAAAATCTTTCCACTTGAAGTGGACTTTCCGAATTTCGATACAGCCATCATAATGTCACAGTACAGTACCTTAATATTTTTATAAGCTCATTTTATTTGTATCCGAAAAAGCTTATCGCATTTTTCTCCCTTTTTACAGCTTACCCGTCAGATCACGATATTTGGGTAAGTAAATATATACACTTGTATGAAATGTGATCCTTTTATTTGTATTTTAATTTAAGATTTTCTGTTGCAGAAAAATCTCACGTAGGAGGGACGGTATGCCACAATGAGAAGTATACTGCCTACATTGATGACGATGGCAACTATTCTGGAGTTCCACGAGGTGCACGTGTACTTGGACGGTTGTAAGTTGCTCAAAAATAATTCTCATTTAAACTATATATGGAGGTGACAGATAACGATCGAACATTGCCCAATAAATATCAATTTGTTCAAAGCGTTTTTTTTTCTTTACAGACTTAATGTAACTAGCGATAATATACGTGTCAACCCAGATTGTGCATCCACCCGAGACGTTGGTACTTACATGACAGTTCATCCGCCTGTAACGGCAAAGACGTTTATTTGGTCTGAATGTAGCGAACGTGCTTTTGAAAACTTTGCCTAGTAAGTTGCCAATATTGTATATTTGAAAAAAAAACTTGCCGCAAATGGAGCTCTGCTAATAATTTTAATTTCATTTCAGTAAATCGGATGCCGATTGCCTGAGGTATCCCTACCGCAAATCCCGACGCCGTCCGTACGTGTAATAATAACCAGCAAGTGATATACATTATATAGACTCTTACAAATAAGTAACACACAGTCTTTAAGTTATGCCAAAGAAAATGAAGAATATTATATCTGTATGTATTGCAAAAAGAATGTTCGACACGCTCTGTTTCTTTTAACGTTCCAATACTCGCTCAGCCGGCATGAACAATTTGTAAATCTTAATTCAATCATTAAAAACCTCCAAACACCACCGTCAGTATAATATACTTACAGGGAAAAAAAAGAAAAAAGCGTTATTCGATAAACCTTCTATATACGCCCGATAAATATCCTCGGCCAACCTCATATCCTTAATCCATCGCGCGGCGCTCTCCGCAAACCACAAAAAATGACCATCACGCAAATCCCCAACCCGTCTCTCTCTCCATTACACGGCCAATGAACGAAACACGAAATGAGAGCTCTGCGCGTATTATATACCCCCCGCTCGAGCGTACAAAATTCAATCACACACCACATAGAAGTGTTCAGTTAATCCGCGCAGCGGTCGACTTTTTTCCTCGCGCCCCCGGTACGCGCCTTCCGATTGTTACACGATTTATATACAAACTGGCCTCGGCTCAAGGTATACGTATATATAAGCATTGTCCGATGCGATGATTCTACGTTTTATTTCGCGCAAAAAATAGGACTCGTTTGTGCGTATAGCTGTGCGTATAACAGGTCGACGGATACCTATATATCGGATCTCGCGCGCGCACGCGCGATTCTTTTCGCGTCAATTAACGCGGAATTCTGTTATTGGTCGGTTGCTCGGTGGGTGCGAAAAAAAGTGAGATAGAGAGAGAGAAAAAGATCGGCGTAGGAGATAAAGTGGAATTTTCGCCGACTTACCTATATAGTATGTGTGTGCCGCTACGGGGAATGGGGCAAGCGTGAATTTGCAGATGTGCGCGTGTGCGTGATGGAAGCATATCGAGATATATGTTGAGATGGAATATTTCGGCCGGTATAATTTTATGCCGAACGCTTGGATAAACACACAAAAATTCGGACGCTCATGTATGTGCGAGGTGTATACAAAGAAGGATCCGCGTGGCTATACCGCGGTGCACATCACGAGATTTACGAACTGCGAAATTTTTTTTTCCACGCGCCTGGGCTCTAACTCGCGGAAAATAATCCGTTATACGCGATTAGAAGAAAAAAACACCCATTCGATCGGAAAGTGTACATACAATATAATAAAATATCGTTACACCGCAACCTGTCGGTCCAGCATAGTTCCATTCATACTTCCCCCCCATTGATTCCCCATCTGCATCGTCGCTAATTAAATCGCGCGAGCGCTCACGTATGTATATTTCCATTCCCCTGTCAACGCAAAATATATATCCATGCTATATACACCGCGCACGGCATCAGGGCGTTAATTCCCGCGTGCTTTCGGCACACCATAACGCGAAAGCTGCACGCAGACCTCCATTTTTCAGCGTTTTCGTCGACTCGCCGTTGCGAGGCTAAACGGTCTATCTATATATATACTATACGCACGGCGGCGGGGTTGCATTAACGGGTAATAGGCAGAAGAACGTTCGCGCGCCGCAGCGTATAATGGCTGTGGATGGGGAGGAGGAGGAGGATGAGCTCCTATGGGGAGCACTTCCACCCCCCGCGGCCAGATTCACGCGCGCGATGGCAACAGCATTTGTGGCCGAAATGGCCTACCATATGCGCGCGTGTGGTGTGCCAACAACAGGACGAGCCCAACACACCATTTGTCTTCTTCTGCATTCGCTCTGTGGTGTGTATGTGTACACACGCGCGTGAGCATCACAGGCGATATATATGATGGTGTGACAATGACACCGCTGGATATATTTTCGACAATTCGACACCACGCGCGCGGGGCTTCCGCCCATTTAACCTTCGTTTATATATGTATGAATTTTAATTTATCGCGTACTGGGGGGATGGCTCTTGTAACGCCATGTGTGTACATATAGCACGGTGCGCGAGGGCCTATAAAAAATAATTAAATTTGCTTATTTATTGCGGCTCCTGCTGCAGAACGGGGGTTTTCTTTGCGAGGAACTTTTTTTTTGGTCAGGTCGAGGAGAGATGCGAGTGTATTACGCGTCGTGATTAAATAAATTACGCTGTTTTATCGCTCGATCGAAGTCAATTAATACAGTCGCGTGCGAAAAAGCAAAAAACGTATACCGTAAATAAAGAGCATTAGAAGCGCTTTGTCCAACGCGCGCGAAGTGGCTTTTGTTTTCGATAAACCAGGGCGGGGGCTAAACGTTTTTGTAGGCTAATGTGCTGACCGTACGCATGCAGAACATGTATAGCACAGCGCGCGAATTAACGGCTGTTTAATTATTCTTAATTGATTTACGTGTTCGCGCGCTACATCGAGCGGTACCCCAGCCTCCTGTTTACGGTATAAACGTGAAATTTAATGGACTGATGTTTGCGCTTCGAGCGACGCGGACCCGGGCCGAATTGGTAATGCGTGTATACTCCGGTGCGGCAATATACTGTTTCCGAAATTCTTTGCAGAGCATTTCATGAATAGGGAGCTGAAAGGGTTCCATTTCGATTCGGCGAATGATTCAACGTGACATAATTAATGAGCATAATTTTAGTGAATGGCGTAAATTGAAAATATGGTGTAGCTGCGTGTTTGCGTGGAATATATACATATGGGTATGAGGCCATTTAAGGTTCCGCACGAATTTAAAAGTGGATTAAAATTATTGATGGATTTCTTTCTTTTTACAACGGATTCGGAAATACTGTTGTAGCTTTGCTAAAACTACGATAAATCTATGTTATTTTATTAAGAGAAATTTAGAATGAAAAAGACCAAAAATATTGTATGAACAAAGATTTACCTTTTACTTGATTTTCTTTATTTAATTATATTCAATTTCACGAGTAGAATCTAAATACGTTAGAAATAAGTTTTCTTGAAATGAAATTGGTCTCAATATCCACATTTTATTCGATAAATTATAGTAAATGAAATAAAAACGGATACCGTTAATAATACCTGAAATAAATACGGATACCGTTATAGATGGGATATTTAATTTCAGAAAAAAAAAAATTTTTTATGAAAATTGTCTCATAGATAAATCGTAAAAAATAATAATTATTTGTTGATTCATTTATTATTTCATATTTTGAAATCTTTTACTTTCGCTATATATAATTTTTCGATAAAAATAATATTTATCTGGCATTTATTTTGACAGATTTCTCAACATTTTCATATTCTACCGTATAGTACTTATACAGCCAACAAATTTTCAAAAGAAGAACAGTTAATTATCAACAAAGAATTTTATTATACATAGTGATAATCCAAGTTCTCATTTACAAATTATAAAATTATTTTATAACAGATTTTAGTATACAACATCTAACGTCATCATACAAAATAATGAACAAAAAAATATCAAAACGGAAACGAATATATACAATAACGCTTCCTGTAACACCTCCCCTTACAATCTCCAATCAAGACTCGGACACCTCTCCAAACGTGCGCGTAAACACCTCCATTCAGAAACCCCCCAGCATCGCCATATATCTCTTTACCAAACTATCCATAGAGCCAGTATAATCACGAAATCACGGCGTATATAGTATAGATCCTCGAAAGATAGGAAAGCGGAAACGAAGACAATCGCTGCTGCGTTTAACACCTCTCCGCACGATCTCTCATCGAATCAAAACCCCCTACTGGCCTCTCAAGAGACGGCCGGGTAAACATTTCAATTCAGAAAAAGCCACCACCACTCTCGACGTAGAGAACGCATCACTTTAAAAACACCTCACCTCAACTCTTCTCGCATATACGTCGCTCACGCATTATACAGCCACCGCGCCCCGAACAAAGGCCCTCTCTCACTTCTTTTCACGCGACATATACGAGAGAGAGAGAGAGAGAGTCAAATCCGAGAGCCACTCGACGTCCTCGACTGCACCCCGAGTGCTTTCAAGAGGCCTGCAGCACACCTATATCCCCGCTCAATCATATTACATTATAATACACACACGTGCGCACCCTCTCGGAATATCTAAAATTTCGAAACCCCAGCGCCTATAATACTCGAGAGAAGAAGTAAGTAGAAAACCGTACGGGATATTCAAGCCTCGCGCTAATCCACCACGGGGAGAATGAGAATCGTGCTGCCGCTTTTCTCGCACCTCCGCATCTATAGCAGCACTCTTGTGGATGCGGGGCGTGCGCCTCGTTTCCGGCGCACATACATCACTCTCACGCGCCGTCCGCTGCGGAAATGTAGCCGCGCGCGCGCCTTCGCTGCACAATGAGCGCCAGGCCGCTATTGGTGGTCTCTGTTTTGGTATACGCGTGGTGGTCTGATGTGCGGCGGCGGCGGCCACCGCGGCGCGCTGCAGGCCCTGAAAGGATGAGTTTTGGCCACGGGCCCGCAAATATTTTGATCTCGTCTCGCCACGGGGGGGACCTATACTGACTTTTTCACTCTCTCTCTCTCTCTGTCGTCTGCGTGCGTATAAGCTGCTGCCATAGATCCTCGCGGCGGATGGGGTGGCGCAGGTGTGAGACCAGAGAGAATGGCCCGAGCCGGAATTTGTTTTAAAAGAGAGTTTTACGCGCGTGCCAGCGGGCGAAAAGTTAAATGGAGTATAAATGGCGTGAGAGCAGCGTGTGGTCGACACTGTTGAGTGTTTTCGGGGAAAGGCGCGAAAAAAGCGCGTTAATTTTGTTGGTTTTGCGGAGCCAGGGCTCGGGGAGATATAATGGATGCGAATATTGTAATAATGTTGGTTATGGGCTGTAACGGTGCTACTAGGGAGAGAATGGGAGAAAATTGGAGCTTCGTGCGTATATGTGTATATAGACGCGCGAAGCATTGTTCGAATTACATTAAAGGTAATGGCGAACGCACTGCAGTACTTTTCCGTTAGTCGCAATGGCGCGCTAAATTTATTATTGAAAGGTGCTTTCAAGAGAGTGTGCGGCGCTGAAATTTCAAATATTAACGTATTCACGCGGCTGCGCCGCGTGTAATCGGAGTTTCACATGTATCGCGGGGGTTCAGTAATATTCGTTGGGTATAAATGTTTTTTTTTTTTTTACGAGCGCGAAAGATTTTCGCCTATATACATCTCGTGACTTTTTAATTGGGAAATTTTTTATATATGGTTTTTATTTGGGGGATATCGATTGACATTATGATCTGCTATTGTGGGGGTTCATATAGGTATAGAGAAGCACGAGAATGAATATTTTATACGCTCTATATGCAGTTTTATGATTTTAATTTCAAAACTCGTTTATAGAGAATTTCTTCTTTTTTTTAAAGACAGAAGAAACGTTTGATTTGAAATTAACTCATTTCAATATCAATTTCAGTTTTATTGGCAGAGTTATAAATAAGAAAAAAATCAATACAGTGATTCTAGCGGGTGTCAATTAACAAGATAAAAAAAAATGCTATACGTCAATTAAGGCAGTGTATTGAGAAGTTGTTGGTATAATTAGAATGAGAAACTGCTTAATTATTAATTATCTGGTTTCCCTTTTTCGCACAGCGAGTATATTTTCGTAATGAAAGTATTAACTTACAAGAGCTAGGTTGAATTTAAATTTGTTTATCAAATAGTTTATTTGTTATAACTTATATGATTAACATCGTATTATTGATACATTTCCTATTCATATTTAAATTCTTATTATTTTAAAATATTAACAATCGTATTAGTATATTGTATCAACTAATAAATAGAAATGTAATTTCCGGAAAGTCTAATTAATACTAATTGGTACTTATCTTCATATCCCAATTTAAACAAATTTCATCCCTTACTGCTAATTCAGTTAGGAGCGATTTTTAATTTTTATTAACATTTTATTGATAAATTAAATTATTTAATATTCATTTTACTCAAAACTACATTTTTTATCTTAACGAACTAGTTTGTGCAATAGTTTTACTATTATTCACTTGAAATGTTGCAATTACATTATTTTTATATTTTTAAAGAATAACGACGCCATATATTTCAGTTAAATTCACAGCTTTGTTATTTTATAAATCTTTGTACAAAAATATAAAAATTTTTAAAACTAAAGCAGAATTCTTTTAGAAAATTTAATATTTTCAATTAATACAATAAAAATGAATGAATATTTACAGAGGCTTGAAATGTATCCGAACTTTTTTACAATTCTCTCTGTTAAAAAAAATGATCGATTTCGACTTTCTGTGTTACACGTCATGAGCTTTTTGTCAACCGTGTTGATTGCGGCTGGCCCAGTTAACCATTAGGCAAATAAATGAACCTTTTTTCCTTTATTTCCTCTGAAATCGTTTTTATTGATTCCATCCTAAATAAATAAGGCAAAAAAGTGATAAATTGACGACCGTTCGGAAAAGGATATCGTCGCTTGTAGCGAAAAAAAAAATTGTCAGTTTCCGCAATGCAGAGAAATAGTGATATGTGCGGCTCGCGTCAATATCCTATAGCGTCGCTGCAAGTTGGCTTATCGATGTGCCACAGAGCATCTGACAAGTTGTTTTGAAAAACAAAAACAGAACTGTCAAAAAAAAGGGCGCTCGGAAAATATTATTTCACATGTTTATGTCTTTCTAGGAACTTTTTGGCGAAATTTTCATTCAAACCAAATATTTTTCCCGCTCCAAAAAAAAAAAAAAATAGTAATTATACAATTCTGTTACAGAACGCGCGAAAATTCTTGAAACAAAATTCTACCAATATAACGCAACGACTATATACTCCCACTCAGCTCTACTCCATACAGACATTTCTCATCAGTCCGGCATGAGCTGCGTTTACCAGCGCAAACGACAATATTCCCATCATCATCAAAGCGCGCCAAAAGCGCATTACGCCAAAACTCGATTAAACCCCTTCACGAATCTCACTCGCACGAACCCCCCCTCTGGATAAAACCCCGCGCACTCAAAAAACTCTCTCCCGCGCGCACCAGACTCGTCGACAACACACATACACACGTCCTATGCGAGCTGATTACGCATTCTCCTTCTTTTATCTCTCGTCCGTGTGCTTCAGCAATTACCTTACACACTGCTCGCGCGCACGTCGGCATCAGCCTTTGTCTTCTCTCGCGCGTGGTACCATGGCACCCGCCCACTTCGCTCCCCTTTGCACAGAGTTTTAATCCCGTAATCCCTGCGCCGGCTATCTTTTCTCCTTTGTGTCGGGGCGCGCGGCATCGCGATTTGAATATTTTAGGGTTAGGGGCGCGAGTCAGGAGGGGAGAAGCGTATTATAAGATAGATTGAACGCGGGACAGATGTAGTAGTGGTAGTATAGTCGGTGCGGTCGGCCCTTCCTCTCGTCCGTCTGTTTCTGTCTCTCGCGCGCGGGTGCATACAGTAGTAGGGGTAGGATAATACAGAAGAGATTTCGGGCAATGAGCACGCGCGGGCACATTTGTCCGCCGATCACTCGCCCTTTATTGCACATATCACACACATATACAGGCATACCATGTTCATATATGCAGTGCATATAGTATGTGCGTCTAGATATATACGCGCGAGCGTGACCGAATTCACGATGCCGGGCTATAAATAAATTATTTGTTATCTCGCGTGTGGAGAGAACGCCCCGTATATGTATGTAGTCGCTTTGAGCGAAAGAGAGAAAGAGTGAGAGAAATTTATATGGAAATGATATTGTGCGCGATTGGGTTCATATATATACATTGGGTTCATATATAGTGACGGGCGCTCGCGCGGCAGAGCAGATTGGACAAATATTGATGGTCTATTGTTGGCCTTTTAATGGTGCTCCTTCTGATTTCGGTGATTTGTAGAAATTAAACCGATGAATTATGTGTGCCGGTGGTATATATATATATATATAATCTCCGCGTGCGTCGTGTGCGGGTGATTGATAATTGTATCGACGAGTCGCAAGCTATATAGCGGTAAGGGGGAGCTGAGATGTTAATGAAAATATTTTTCATTATATCCGCCCGTGCTGTGAACGCTTTGATGTCGCGGCGCGCGAGAGTAATGGACGTTTATTGCTAAATGATATATATTATAGAAGGCCGCGGCTGTAATATATATTGTTTCGGTGAACGCGGTGTGCGATTGCAAATTGAATGCACGAGTCCTTATCGATCAGAGTTTTAATTTTTAAAATAATATAAAAATCAATTTCATTTTTTAATAATACTATTTATAAAATCCAATTATATCCGGTTAATTGAGAAAAATAATTTGCAAAATATATGTAAAAAATATTCAATACTGAATATAAATATTCAAAGATGCATTTATTTTTGTCTTTTTGTTTAATTCTCATATATACCTATTATATAGCCCTGGTGGAAATCCAAAACATTTTATAGCTAATAACTGGCCATTTTATTAGACATTGCTATAAAATGGGAATTTCTCCTGTCCAGTTTCTAGCTCTCGATGAAACGCTTTTTCTCCCATTATTCGGTCATTTAATAGATTGAAAAATAGAATGAG